>JAABOM020113711.1:0-23762 GCA_011800125.2 Solanum clarkiae | reverse complement strand
AGAAGCTAACCAATCCATACCCATTATAACATCAAATTCCACCATTTCTAGCTCAATAAGGTCAGCCAATATGTCACAGTTACAAACAATTACTACACAGTCATAATAAACCATTCTAGCCATAATAGGTTCACCAGTTGGTGTAGACACTTCAAATGGTTTATTCAATAATTTGGGTATTCTCTTAAGCTTCCCAGCAACTAGTGGAGTGCTGTATGATAGAGTAGAACTAGAGTCAATTAATGCATATACGTTATGTGAAAAGATGAACAATGTACCTGTGACCACATCAGGTGAAGCTTCCGAATTTTGCCGACTCCCCAGAGCATAAGTGCGATTCTGGACCCTGCTAGAGCTAGCTGCCCTTATAACACCTCCACCACGGCCCATAGGTGCCTGTTGACTACCTGATGGAGGAACTGATGATGATGATGCAACAATTGATCTAGTAGAATTTAGTATATCACCCATATGCCTTCTTGGGAAATCTCCCATCATGTTCCCTAGCGCACTACACCAATAGCAAACATCTGTCCCAACACGACATATACCCGGATGACTCCTTCCACATTTTTACAAGGCTACCTAGGAGTCATTGGTGGGCCTATCGAATATACTGTTGTCCGTATACCTTGTTCCTCACCTCATTGACCAAACTGATTACTTAGGGACCCTTGAAATTGTGGTGGATCACTGACTGCAGAGTAGGAGGATGATGGCCTAGGAGGTCTATTAGAAAACCGAGGCCTAAGATCACCTTGGGGTGGTGTAAACTGCCCTGTAATTCTGTCTCCTTTGGCCTGCTCCCTTTCTAACTCTTGTGTCCTTCTCCTCTGCCTCTGATCCTCCAATATTTGTGCAAAAGCCTGCATTCTTGCTATTTCCATATCTTTGTTCAAGGAACCAATGGTGCAGTCTCTGACCAGATACGTATCCAACCTATCTACATATCGATGAACTCTATCTGCCATGGTAGCAACTAAATTAGGAGCATACCTTGCCAGGGAATTAAATTGAAGGCTATACTCCCTCACACTTATATTCCCTTGGTGGAGATTCAGGAACTGATCTGCACAAGCCTCTCAGATCTCTAATGGAAAATAATAGTCAAGAAATGCCTCTTTGAACTCCTCCCAGGTTGTCGGAGGTATATCTATGCTCTTAGATTGCTTCCAAGGTTCATACCACAATATAGCCACACCCTTCAATCTATATGTCGCTAACTCGACAGCTTCTGTACCACTCACGTGCATAACATCTAAAGTGCGCTGAATCTGATCAATAAAGTCTTGGGATCTTCATTAGGATCTGACCCAATGAAGGATGGAGGGTCCAAATTAAGGAAATAATATATCCTGGTGCCAACTTCCCTATTTGTACCACTTGTACCCATAACTGGACCTTCTTTCCTTTGACCTTGGCCAGCAACTATACGAGTCAATAGTTGGATTGCATTTCTCAAATCCTATATGGTAGCATCAATAGCTGGTTCTGGAGGAATTTCACTACTCTTGGGTTCATCAGGAACTTGAGAAATTGGAGATGCCTGCGACAAAGACTCCTCTCGAATCTCATTTCGTTGTCTCACCTGGCTGGGTATACCGACCACCACTTCTACTCCCTTCCCTTTACCTTTGTTCTGCCTTGTTTATGGTATACTTGTTGTACAAAACAATTTAGGAATTAGACATAATTTACCTATTACACTTCACTTTATAGCACGATCTAAAGAATGGAAAGAAAGTAACAACTCCTGAATGCCACGTAGCCTCCTTCTTATAAATGTGGTGCACAACACATCGATAAACAAGATTCTACATAAACACGACTTTGTAGACTCCCTAGGATGACCCCCTCTGATACCACTTCTGTCACACCCCAAAGTCCCGATAGGGCGGACTAGCACCCATTGCCGATAAGGCTTAGGAGAACTAACCTGTATCTATGCGCTTCCTATACATATTATGAGGGATTTCTATGCTTGACATGCCTTTAAGAAAATAAACAGTGATAACAAGCCAAAAGGAAATGCATATGACTAGGCCGTTGGGACCACGGTGTCTAAAGTGCGAGACATGACCACACTTTAATTTACATAGTCTACAAAGCCTCTAGATAAGATAAAGTATCTGACAAGGGTCGGAACAGGCCCCGCTTCAACTAACTGTACAATATAAACATACAAGCTCTAGACATACACAAAGCCCCGGAGCAACCTGGAGTTTGGTATCAGTAGCTAGATATCCTATACTCCGACTGGGGAGATCCACTAGTACCTGTACCTGCAGCATGAAATGCAGGTCGCCCATAAGAGACATCAGTACAAGATAATATATTAAATATGTGAGGAAGGATATGCTGTGTGTGAAGTAATAACTCAAATGAGACCATGCACTGGTGCAAGATTTGAGACCAGCCTGGTTTAGTGCCAGAATAGTCTTACAACAACCTACAAAGCACAACACATAACAATTCTACACAATCTACAAATGGACAGCGTAGCGTTACCTTCCTTCACTATATTTCAACGTCGACAATTTCAAACTTGTTCCAACTTTAACCAAACTGTTCCAACAACATTTACACATACAAACATCCTAAAACAATCTTAGAATATCACCCAAGAAGTCATGAAGGATGTGAACCAATAGCCTTCCATCCAACAGCCCACAAGTTTTTGTCAACATTACACTTAAGATAGCACAATAAAACTCGTTTGTTAAATGAAACCAAAATCAGGGCAGCAACTTTAGGGTAATAACTATAACTCAAAATATGTCAAGAACATCAACTTCTATGCATAATACCACCTACAAACCATAGAAAAGTCACTAAAATAAAAGGCAAGTGTGCAACAACTTTCTAAATACATGCTGTCCCAAATTTCCAGCACAAACATACCTGCACATACTTGTTATTTTTCATAAGAAAACCATACTAAACACATGTGTAAACTTACTTACCACTATCTTCAAGGTGTAGGGATTCTCCAAGAACCCTAGAAGTTTCTTTTAGCTGCTTTACAAAGTCAAGAGACATTGAGAGAAAACTTGGAAACAAACTGTTTTTTTTTTTTTGGTCAAGTTAACAATGACTTGTGGGAGCTTCTTTAACCCTTTTTAAAGTGGGGTTTTGTCCGCCATACTAAGGCATTCTCAGCCTTATTTCACTAAGCTGGTGATGTAGCTCCTTCTTCTTTTCATTTGGGCCTTTTGGGGCTCCAAATTGGTTAGGCCTTTGCTGCCCATTTTTAGCTTCCTTTTTAATTCGTTTGGGCCTAAAGTATCCACGAAATTGTGATGTCTTTGGGCTCTTTTAATATCCTCCTTGGGCTTAACATATAGTCCATTTATGATACTAAAACATGGCTAAAGTTACACCCTTAACACGGACTTTATTCATAATCGGACTTGGACAAATTCGACGTCGAGCCTCATCTTTGTTTAGCTAGCAATTTAAGCTAAGCAAGTAGGTGAATCAACTTCTAGCTTCTTAAGTTCTACAAGCACCTCAATTCTCTCACTTTGTTTAAGGCCGTGATCTCCTCAATTTAACACAAAACATGTATAACTCGACCCTCTTAAGCGTTAGATGCACATATTCTCCTATAACATGAAATTTGAGAACTTTTAAAAATGGACGCTAATTTGACCAAACCATATCTTATTTTATTTGCATTTTACTATTATTGTAAGATGTGTGGTGTTAGACAATCTAGCATAGTCTTCTGCCCCATAAGTTATTCTTCACCTGTAGGAAATGAGCCCACTTTGTCATTCTATCAACCACAACCCAAATAGAATCAAAACCCTTTTTAGTCTTAGGCAACCCAACCACAAAATGCATGTTAATATCCTCCCGCTTCCAAGTAGGAATTTGTATATCTTGAGTTAATCCACTAGGCCTTTGGTGTTAGGCTCACTTGTTGGCAACTATGAAAACCGAATACAAAATATGGCAACGTCCTTTATACCTCCCCACCAAAACACACCCCTATAATCTCTATACATCTTGGTAGAACCGGGGTGATAGCATAGGAAGAATTATGACCTCATCAAGAATCATCTCTTTCAAGCCATCAAAATTAAAGATCTTGTTTTATATTTTTTACCGCATCAACCAAGCAAGATTTTCAACCAACAACAATCATAATACCACCATTATCAACCTTTTCAAACCTAACCCCCAACCTAGCCAACAGATGAACCTCCCTAGCTACCTCTTTGCCCCTATCATCAACATGAGCTAGGCTACCCATAGAAACCCTATTCAAAGCATCCGCCACAAGATTAGCCTTACCGGGATGATAATACATACTCATATCATAATCCTTACGAAGCTCTAACCACCTTCGTTATATCAAGTTAAGATCTTTTTGAGTAAAAACATATTGGAGGAACTCATGATTGGTAAACACACCAACACGTACCCCATACAAATAATGACGCTAAATTTTCAAAGCAAAAACCACGACGGCCAATTCAAGATCATGGGTCGGAAAATTCTTTTCATGCACTTAGAGTTGTCTAGAAGCATATGCTATGATCTTACAATTTTGCATCAAAACTCAACTCAAACCAATCTGGGAGGCATCACAATACATAACAAACCCTTCCAACCCTTCTCGTAGAGACAAGATAGGAGCAGAAATAAGCTTATCCTTCGCGGTATGAAAACTCTTTTCACACTCATCGGTCCACATAAAATTTAGCCTTCCTTTGAGTCAACTTAGTCATGGGAGAAGCAATAGAAAAGAACATATTCACAAATCTCCAGTAGTATCCCGCAAGCCCAAGAAACATCTAACGTCCGATGGGTTTATTGGTCTAGGCCAATTTCTAATCACATTCGTCTTTTTAGGGTCCACCTTAATACCATCCCCCAATACTATATGACCTAGAAAGGCAACCTCCTTCAACCAAAATTCACAGTTTTAATAATTAGCATACAACTTCTCTCCCCTCAATTTTGACAATACTATCCTCTAATGGCTCACATGCTCCTCCTTACTATGAGAATAGATTAAAATATCATCAATGAAAACTACCACAAACAAATCAAGTAGTGTCTAAAGACCCTATTTATAAGGTCCATGAAGATAACTGGTGCATTGGTTAACCTAAAACACATAACCACGAACTCATAATGCCTATACCTAGTCCAGAAGGCCGTCTTGTGAATGTCACACTCTCTCACTTTCATTGGATGATATCCGGACCAAAGATCGATCTTAGAGAAGTGACTAGCCCCTCGATGTTAGTCAAATAAATCATCAATCCTTGATAGAGGATACTTATTCTTTATGGTGACCATATTAAGTTGACGGTAGTCAATACACATTTAAAGGGAACCATCCTTCTTCTTCACTAATAAAATTGGTACATCCCAAGGAGATTGGCTAGGCCTAATAAAACCCTTTTCCAACAAATCCCTCAATTGCTCCTTCAACTCCTTTAACTCAATCAGGGACATACTGTAAGAGGGAATATAAATGGTTTAGTATCGGGGATGAGGTGTATACCAAAGTCTATTTCCCTTTCGGTAGGAACATCGGGAAGCTCATTACCAAACCTCTTATTAGGAGCATGAGAAGATCCTTTGCCTTGGTAGAACCAGCTGCCCTTGGGATTTTGGAACTTACCATCAAGACGAGCCCTTTTGACCTCGTTACCCCTTCTCTTTATCAATTTCTCCCCCTCCAATTGTTTGGCATAATTCATCAGGCAGGAAAAATCTAGGTCATTAATCAATATAGCGGCTCGGCACTCCTCATTCACCAAATCGGCTACACCTATCACGAACTTGTTCATTCTAAACCTCGGGTTGGCAACCAAGTGTGGAGCATATTTCGAGAGTTGGTTGAACTTGAGGGAATACTCCCTCACACTCATAAATCCTTCCTTCAAATTCATGAAATCCACCATTTTTGCCTCTCTAAGCTCAAGAGGGAAGAACTGGTTGAGAAATGCTGCCTTAAGCTCCTCCTAAAGAACTACATTGTTGTTCCCCTTCTTCTCTTTCCATTGCGTATACTCTATTTGGGCCACACCCTTGAGTTGGTGAGTTGCCAACTCCACCTTCTCCTCCGACCTTACACCCATGATAGTCAACACTTTGTACACCTCATTAATAAATTCTTGAGGGTCCTCATCCACTATAGATCCATTGAACTTTGGTGGGTTCATCCTCATAAAGTCCCTTACCCGAGATGCTGGAGTAGGAGCATTAGGGGCTTGGGCCCCTTGATTGGCTTTATTAGCCACAACTTGAGCTAGCAAAGTGAGAGCATACTGGATCTCTCCATGAGTCGGTTATTCCTCGGTGTTCGGGCTCTTATTCCTCTTATGTTAGGCATGATCTAAAAATGACAAAGAACATTCGTTAGAGGGGAAACCATACCTAACTTCTATAGCATAACATAGATCATGAAGAAGGAAAACATTTCCCAAAATGTCTCATAGTCTCTTTCTAATAGTTGTGGTACATAACATAACCTAGAATAAGACTCTAATCAACATGGTGTGTTGGATGCCAAGGACCCCTTAAAACCTAGTGCTCTGATACCTAGTCTGTCATGACCTAACCCTAGGGCCTAGACGTGACACGGCAAATGGTAAACTGAAAGGGACCTCAATCAAGCCTCTTAACATATTATTGCACATTCTTGGTCACGGAAGCAATTAAACGACAATAAAAAATAGAAATAAGGGTAAAGGGACTAGGGAAATCCTTCATTTCACAAATCATCAAAAGAGTCATAGGGAGCCAAGCTTATAGCATCATTGCATAAGTTATCCAATAACACCTCTAAACATAGAACTTAGCGGGGACCAAGACAAGTAACCGAGCTCACCCTCATAGTCAAAACATGCAATAAAGGAAAGAAAGTCTTCATACATAACATAAGATCAAAAACATTGTCCCCGAAATTGAGGACTCACCAACTTGCTTTGTAGAGATAGTACTATCCATGAGGAGGATCAGGATGATCCTGAGGAGCTTTGATTCCTACACGGTTACATCATGTAGGCTTAGAGTATGCACTAGTATATTTGAATGTACTTAGTATGTAGGATGTAATGCAACAAGAGATAGGCAACACAGGCAAAATGCCACATCATAAGCAATGGATAGCATAATAACAATATGACATGTATGAAGGATGCTTGAAGTAAAACATGCTTATATAGAACATATTACATGCGAAGGAAGAGACCATCATCATAGATCAAGAAAACTTAGTACTTGAAATATAAGGTAGACCACCCCTCAGAAGTGACTGAGGAATCAACCCTTCAATTGGTTGATGGACATGACCACCCTCCATCAGAAGTGAATAAGGTATCAGCCCCTCAATTGGTTAAGGGACATGACCATCCTCCGTTGGAAGTGATTGAGGTTTGAACCCCTTAATTGGTTGATGGCTTACCACCCCCATCAAGGTGATTGAGGTATCAACCCCTCAATTGGTTATGGTCAACTCACAACACTACAGATATATATCATGAAATCAACACATATATACCATCATTTCATATTCATAAAGTCACTTAACTCATATGCCAAGCATTAGGCCTTCAACAACTCAAGATACATTAACCAGACATTTAATCAAACACTTGGCAGATGTGTAATGCTAGTATAAAATCATCCAATTCAACAGTGAAATTATGTGAGAAAAATCTATGTAAAATCACCTACCAACACTTGTTAATTCCCTCATGAAAGTTACCTCAAAACCATTCATCAAATCTCATCATAGATCATAGATTCATGACTCAAAACATGCTTAAATAGTCAATATTTTATGAAACCCCAACATAGTTCATAGTCAAATTCATAGTAAATAAGACCCATAAATAAATCACCTTAGAAACATGCAATATATGTGAAAAAGAGCTTGGGTACCATGGATGAAAGAACTCAATGGTTGAAATCCACATACCTTAGCTTTGGAGAATTCCTTGATGAAGATTGGAATGGAGACTTGAAGCTTGAGTGAAATCCTTAATATCTGGAGTGAGTTTTGGCACTTAAAGTTTGAGAGAAATATTTATCTAAGTGTTTGAGAGAGTATGGGGGAATGTCTTGTATGATATGAAGGTGAAATATGACTAAGTATTGAGGAATATCTTGTATGATATGAAGGTGAAATATGACTAAGTATAGGTATTTTTACACATGGGGAGGCTTAGGCCCAAGACCCAAAGCGCTTGGACCAAAACAACAAAACTGGGCAAAAATAAAACTATTCCGCGACGGAGGCGCGTCGTGGTACCAACACCAACACACACTGGAATTCCAAAATTGTTGAATTTCAAATTTTGATATGGTTGCACTAAAATCGAGGTTAGACCCATTCCCCACTCAATTTTGTCCCCTGATCAAGAATACGAAGTCGGATTATTGATATGACGTGCGAATTATGAGATATATTAAAATTATGATTTTGGTCACTTCAAAAGGCACATTTTCGAGCATTTTTTGGTGTCTTTTCAAAAATATAAATCGCTATGAAAATAGCAAATTATGGCCAGACCATATAGGGGAGTGTTCCTCGAAACATCATCTGACAATGGCCTTGGATTTTTAGCCATATCATATAATTTATTTTTCTAATTCTGGGCATATATATATATAGTTGCCTTTTCTAATGAGAAATAACATGTACATTTTAAAATAGGTTTCAATGTTTTTGACTTACATAGACAATTTGAGAACGCTCATCAACAGAAGATTTTTCATCATGATAATTTGTATGGATATGCAAATGTAACTCACTTGGTGTTGTATTTGTACATTTTTCAACAGCCTATACAAGAGAAAATCACTTTAGATACAATCATATTTGTTGTATAATATGTATTTATATACAAGTGTATATACCCGACAACATAAAGAAGTTACTTATATAGATTTTGAAATATATACTTACAAGTCTCTAGAGATATCTCCAATTGAGATAGAGCTACCTGTTTAAGTCCCAGTAGTAACTTCACGGTCAGTACGATGATTTGTTGTACTTTTAGTTAGCAACTGATTGAGCAAAACGTATGTTCATTCAGATTCTTTATATTTAGTCAAAATATGTTGATTGACCAAAAAACAGTTATACGAAAAAAAATTTCTTACAGTAGCATTCTAAATCCACAACTTACCGAATAATTATAGCATTCTAATTCCATTCAACTTATACAACTTGTTTATTGGTGTGTTGCGCACCAAACTTTATAAGCAGGAGGATATAGGATATTAAGAATGGTTACACGTTTTTTTGCATTTTAACTTCATGTGATAGAGTTTAACTCTATTAAAGTATTTATCTGATGCAAATGTCAACTAGTAGCTCAAGTTCCGTAGCAAGTCGCCCCTGTAGTGAGGAAATAAGAGTGTGATTCCATAGTGAAGAAACTCTAAGGTACAGTGCACCTGACATCACTTCCTCTTATACAATCATTGATGGTAAGAAATCTGTTATTGCTCCACTGAAAGGGCGTAGAGGCAAACCACTAAGAAGGAGGAGTCATCACGATATTCTTAAACCCAATAGACCACCTCATTTTACTATTCATAGTTTGGTAAGAGATGCAACTGCTAAGTTTGCCTAGAGGCGTTAGGACTATAACTGACATTTGTGTTTTACTAAGGGACCGACAGTTCATTGTTGAAGATATTACTGATTTACAACTTAATAAAGTTGAAAAAGGATCATGGGCCGATTGCACTATGAAGATGATCCTTATGTAAAATATGACCAGCAACAGTGTCTGTGGACCAATTTATATGGAAAAAGACAGGGTCAAGATTTTTCTATGTTTGGAGTTGAACTCTGAAATGCAATTTGTACACAAAAGATTGAAGATTTCGGTTGTCATCATGTTTTTGTATTGCTGCATCTTCTGGATAGAAGTGCTTGTTGTTTTTTTTAAATGATTGTTGGTGTATTAATAACTTATTGTTTCTTTATTCCAGTTGTTATTGTTATGTTATATTGTTGTTATTATTCCCTTTTTGATTTTTCTATTATTTAAATATTACATGACTCATATTTAGTTCATCGATAATATGAGATTAGTTCGGAAGCTATAGAAGTCGAGAATTAGAGTGGATGATTAGTAGGTAGTTGAGTGTAGTCTTGCTTTACCAAAGAATAGGCATGGTGTACCACACATGTTTCTCCATGCACGTTACTGACACATGATGTCAGTAGCATTAGTAGTAGTCTAATAATTTCTTATCCTTTGATTTATATTTTGTCTTGTTATTATTTTTTTGGCTTCAATTATTGTTTAGTTTGTTGCTATTACTGTTTTTCTTTTGATTGCTATCCACAAAATTTTAACTATTAGTTTGATATTTGCTTGAGCTGATGGTTACTTGGAAGCAAGCTTTGTACCTTGTTGAGGTAGGAATAAGGTCTTAGTATAAATAGGTACAAGAGATTATAAAAATATAAAGTACAATTAAAATAATGACACAACTCAAACAAATAAAGAATATATTATACTTTCTCAAATCTTCACCTGGTCTATTTCCATGTAAATAGGCCCACAGATGTTGTTGCTTGTCATATTGTATACAAGGATTATCTTCATTGTGAAAACGGTCCATGCACCTTTTACAACTTTATTAAGTTGTAAATTAGTAATGTCCCCAACAATGAACTGTGAGACCCTCACTGAAATACAAATGTAAGTTCTAGTCCCAACACCTCTAGGAAACCTAGCAGCTACATCTCTTACCAAACTATGGATAGTAAAATGAGGTGGTCTGTCGGGTTTAAGAAAATCGTGATGAAGGCTCCTTTTTACTGGTTTGCCTCTATGCCCTTTCAGTGGAGCAATAACAGATTTCTTACCATCAATAGTTGTATAAGAGAAAGCAATGTCAGTTGTGCTATACCTCAGAGGTTCTTCTCTATGGAAAGAAGCTCTTATTTCCTCACTACAGGGGCAACTTGCTGCGGAACTTGATCTACTAGTGGACATTTGCATCAGTTAGATACTTTAATAGAGTTAAACTCTATCACACGAAGTTAGAATGCAAAAAATATGTAATCATTCCTAATATCCTATAGCCTCTTGGTTATAAAGTTTGGTGCATAACACACCGATAAAAAAGTTGTGTAAGTTGAATGGAATTAGAATGCTATAACTGTTCTGTAAGTTGTTGATTTAGAATGCTACTGTAAGAAAAATATTTTTGGTCTAACTATTTTTGTTTGTCAATCAGCATATTTTGACTAAATTTAAAGAATCTGAATGAAAATACCTTTTGGTCAATCAGTTTTTGCTGAAGTAAGATACTTCTGTTGATGACATAAAGGTTCTATAGCTTTAGTTCTTTTTTGAACTGTAATTCCTACTACTAATAAATAAAACTGTTTATTTACCAAAAAAGTAACTATGTACAGGTTACTATTTCATCAGTTTCTAATATTTTCCATCACCAACAATTAATAAAGAACTTATTTCTAGCTATACGACCTATCAGATCGTCTTTCTTGCAAGCTCAAACAATAGGATGCTGGTATATATCTCCACTTATATAAATAAATAAATATTAATCTTCTACTCTTTATACTAATAAGTGGAAATTTATACACTTTTTCTCTCTATGATTGGAGAGCATACATGTTGAGATCCTCTCAATATAGACTTCTGCAAACATGTTATTTGGATATATGATTTGTTGAGAATCTCTGAAGTTGAGAGCAACTATATGTTATTATTTAGCTCTTATAATATACAAGAAAGTCCTCGTAACTAGGTGATGGAGGAATTTCTTGGTTTTTTGTATTGAGTTCAAGCCCATTTTCTCTTATAAAGGGTTACTTGCACGTCTATTTTAATCTGTACAAATAATGTAACATGCAATTTGAAGGAACCTAAATATTCCACTATTTTCCAATTTATATTACATTCTTTCTATATTGTGGCATCCCAAACTATGAATACCATTTAAGTAATGCAATTATTTATATAACTTTCACAGGGTTCAAGTGTTCGTATCTATAAAAATAACCAAATTTAATTCATAGTGGTTTTTTCTCATCAAGCTAACCTTGTAACTATTACATCATTACTTTCTTTCACTACAAACTTGTTTAAAATGCTAGTTAAAGTAGTACCTTTCAATCCAAAAAATATTAGTAAAAAATAAAAACCTTTATTTCAAATAACATAGTTCAAAGACAATCATATGACTTTCCTCTATAAGTACAACAATTCCTTCAACAAATAAAATCAATGAAGAAGTAAAAGTCTAGAATGTCTTCCTCCAACAAATAAGACTAATGAAGAAGTTAAAGTCTAGATCGCCTTCCTCCAACTATAAATAATTTCAAAATACACCCACAATAACCCAATAATATTTCTCCAGATACTCCACTAATCTTTTATAAATAACGCCAATTCGAATTGTTTCAAGATAATGACAACAATCTTCTTTCTAGTTAATGTAACGACGCTCTAGGTCATTTTATCTATACTTTATTACTTTTACTATTAAGAGAATTTTCACAGAGACCCCATGTCATTTATGACCTGCTGGCACTGGTAGCTCGGTCGCTTTGTCGTTCGTTTTAGAGTTGGCAATTAGCTATGTTTTGAAAGGCCTTATACCTTAAAAAATTGATTTCGATGTGAAATATAGGTAAATGGCCTCGAAGTGAAATCCAGACGATTTTATCAACTCCTAAGTGAACAAATTAGGCTAGGAGCATGGTCAACTTGAGTATCGAGACTTTCACTGTGAGTTTGTATCGAGTTTTATATTTTAGGCTTTAAAAATAGACAACAGTTGACTTTAGTTAATATTTTGGAAAAATGTTCCTAAATATAAATTCTGAAAATGAATAGCTACGAACTTAGAATGACTATTCATTCGATTCCCAAGGCTTTCAGACTCGTTTCAAGCCCCACAGTAGAATTTGGCTAAAAATCATCGCAGAAGTGGGACCCATATTAAGTTGTAATGATATGGTATGAAACATTTGATGGTGCCAATGAGTTCAAAACATCAAATTTTGAAACATAGAATTGTTCGCTAGCCTGCACAGGGTTCTAGATGAATTTTGAGTACCCTATAAAAAACTTTGGAGTTGAGGAAAATGAGCTATTCAGCTGATATCTGGTGCCAGCTCGGATTTTGTGAATGTGAAGCCCTATTTATGATCATGGAGGCCAGTTGGGATGACCTTTGCAAATGCGGGAGACCCTCCACAATCGCGGAGGTCCATTTTTCTGTGCTCTGCAATCGCAGAGTACCATTCATCATAATCACTGAGAACAAAGTAATGCAGTCCCTAATATATTTTAAGTCCACTACCAGCTCAAAGTACTTACTTCTAAGGGAAATATTTTCCTTAAACTGAGCTCAAGTTTAGTGATTCAAGGGTCCATTTTGGGAGTAACTTCACAAGGAATGTGGTGGTGAGCTCAAAAACTGGGTTAGAAGCTTCTTTTGAGATAAAAAAAATAATTTTTAAGTTGATACATTGTGAATTTTTTGAATAGATTTTTGGTTGATTTTGGTGGTATGGTATCTTGGGCGTTCAGAGTCCGTTTTCAATAATTTTGGGGTCTAAATTGTGAGGAATTACACAAGGATCATCGTGGGACGGTTGGTTTTGGGTTTGGGACTCTATTTCTAGTAATTTATCACCTCTAGCTGATGCTTAATTTCTTATTTTTAGCATAAAGTTTATAATTTTGTTGTTTATCTATTTTTTGGTGTTTTCTGATCCCGAATTGAGTTTCAGGCTGTTATTTGAGCATAAGGTGTTGTTTTGCACTTGTTATTATGATCAATTCTAGAACTTTGAATCCAAACTCAATATTTTCCATTTCAGGCCCTGAAATTGATCCATCTTTGCTTCTTGTGAATTTAGTGTCTAAACAACCAGAACAATGTTGTGAATCAATTTTTAACAGCGTGGATGCATTTGAAAGGTAAAAAGCTCTGGCTGATTGAGTTGAAGCATGTGTGATCAACTTACATGTAGGCTATAACTTTCCTTTCTTTAGAATTAGATTGATCCAATTTCTGTGAAAGCATGTTGAAATAGATGGAATTTGTGGTTGAGTAGTTTATTTGTACACCTTAGGTTAGAAATCATGGTTTAGACCTTTATTGGGGTTTCTGGGTGACCAAAAACTTATGAAAACTTCCTTATTTAGCTATTATTGTTGTTATTAGCAATTATTATTATTAGTGGCACTGTTTTCCATATATGTTAGTGTTATGGAGGATGTTAGCCTTAGTATAGAAAGACTGAAACCTATTTTTTCCATATGTTGTGGTGACTATTTAGGGGCATAATACATGGGTAAATCATATTTTTCTTGATATACTGGATTTTGGTGTTATTTTTGGCATGGATCTGTTATCTCCTCATCATGTGATTTTGTATTGTTATGTCAAGACCATTACATTAGCCTTGCCTTATATCCCTCGTCTTGATGTAGGGTGTTTATAGCTGCACACCGATAAAGATTATATTTTTCATGCTAGCCCATCAGTTAGTTTTTTTTTTTGGGTATTTAGCTTATTTAGGCTATGTTCGTGATGTTTTCAGTGAGACTCTTTCTATTGATTCTATCATAGTGGTCTAGGATTTTATTGATGTGTTTTCTACCGACCTACCTAGTCTACCTCCACTGAGAGACATTGATTTTGCGATAGATCTAAAGCTAGGTAATAAGCCCATCTCAGTTCCACCCTATCGGATAGCTTTCGTAAGGCTCCGAAGCTTAGTATTCAGCTTGAGGACCTTTTAGGTAAGGGTTTCGTCTGCTCGAGTATGTCACCATAGCATGGTTTTATCCTTTGTGTGAAGACGAAGGACCAGAACTATCACGCCCCAACTCCCGTTAGGGTGGTCTGGCACCGTTGCTGATAAGGCCCGGAAGAACCAACCTGTATCTATGCGCTTTCTATACGTATTATAAGGGATTTCTATATTTGACATGCCTTTAAGAAAATAAATAGTGATAACAAGCCAAAAGAAAATGCATATGGCTAGGCCGTTGGGGCCACGGTGTTTAAAGTACGAGACATGACCATATTTTAATTTACATAGTCTACAAAGCCTCTAGATAAGGAAAAATATCGGATAAGGGTCGGGACAGGCCCCGCCTTGACTAACTATACAATACAAAATGTAAGCTCTAAACATCAAAGCTTCGAAGTAACCTGGAGCTTGGTAACAACAGCTGGATATTCTGTACTCCTACTGGGGAGAATACTAGCACCTGTACTGCAACATGAAATGCAGGTCCCCCATAAGAGACATCAGTACGGGATAATATACTGAATATGTAAGGCAGGACATACTATACATGAAGTAACAACTCAAATGAAACCATGACAGGTGTAAGATTAGAGACCACTTTTGGTTATACTTCGGAATCATGTACTTTATGTTCTTTATATTACTTTACCTTTACTGTATAGTATGTGCACAACATGTAGTACAAATGATCAGCTGATCAGTGGTAAAACTGTATCGGGATCGTCCCTGGCTAGGTTCTTCCTTAACCCCTTGGGCTACCACCCCTTAGGTGATTCTTCCATCCCTTAGGCTACCACCCATCAATAAACAATATACTTTACCTTTCAATTACCTTTGAGATGGTTCTTTTTGTGGTCACAATATTAGAGCTGTAGGACTGTATATGTAGCATGTGACATGTAGATAATCATACAAGATAATATGACAATGAAAAGAGTACATTACACAAATAATTTAATGTGTATGAGATGGAACAACTCGTGAACTTTATTTAGAATCAAGAACCCATGTAACTTGGTATCCAAGCATGTATGCGGATTTGAAGGTGACTATGTATGGAAGTATATGAATATGTCAAAAAGTGAAGACATGGTTAATAGTTCTGTCGGAGTTGGCTAATGCCTTGATGTGCCAAGGAAGAATCGAGATTTCATGCCAAGTAATACGAAATCAAGTAGCCATACATACCTCATTGTATGACCTCATTACTACCTCGATATAACCTTCCCTTCCTCCAAATATTTATCGACAACACAGTAGGTGATAAAACTAGCATTAGCTACCAATAGATACATCTTGGAAGCCCAATCACATAAAAGACAACATACGGGCAGCAAGCGGGTATTTATAAACCTGAGCGTATTCTTTCAACCTTTCCGGCCCTAATCGTATTTTCTAATATACATTCACATGTACACATCATGTGAAGCCTATTTTAGTACCATAACAATCTTACAACATCCCACAAAGCATAACATATAGCAATTCTACATAATCTACAAATGGACAACATAATGTTACCCTTCTTCACTACATTTCAATGTTGACAATTCCAAACCTGTTCCAACTCTAACCAAACTGTCCCAAGAACAGTTATACATACAAAAAGTCTTAAAACAATCTTAGAACAACACCCAATAAGTCATGAAGTACGTGAACCAATAGTCTTCCATCTAATAACCCACAAGTTCCGGTCAATATTACACTTAAGATAGCACAATAAAACTCGTTTGTTAAATGAAACCAAAATCAGGGAAGCAACCTTAGGGTAATAGCAACAACTCAATCCATGATAATAACATCAACTTCTCTTCATAATACAGTCCACAAACCATAGATAAGTCACCAAAACAAAAGGCAAGTGTGCAACAACTTTCTAAACATATGTTGTCCAAATTTTTTCAGCACAAATATACTAGCATGTACTTCTTGTTTTTATAATAAAATCATACTAAATATATATGTAAACTTACTTACCACTACCTTCAAGGTGTAGGGATTCTCCAAGAACCCTATAAGTTCCCTTGTGGCTGATTTTCTAGGTTAAGAAAGTGAAGAGAGAAAATTGTAAAAACTGAAATTTTCCAAGTCTAAGAGTGAATGAAATTTGCTTCTTGTAACCCCTTTTTAAAGGCCTAATTTGGCTGACTTTATTTTGACCTCTTTTCCACCTAATACCACTTATTATTAAGCTAGTGAGGCAGTAGCTTGGCCCTCACACTTGGGCCTAAATGGGTCTCAAAGTTGATGGGCTTTGACTGCCCATTTTCTAAACTTCTCTTCACTTGGTTTGGGCCCAAATGGTAAAGTGTGTTGTGATGTACTTGGGATATTTTTGATATTCTTATTGGGCTAAAAATAAAGTCCATTTATGATGCTAAAACTTGGGCTAAAGTTACATCCTTCACACAGACTTTATTCATAACCAGACTTGGACAAATCTGATGTCAGGCCTCGTATTTGTTTAGCTAGCTATTTAAGCTAAGCAAGTAGGTGACTCACCCGCTAGCTTCCTAAGTCCTACAAGCACATCAATTCTCTTACTTATTTTAAGGCTGTGATCTTCTCAATTTGATGCAAAACATGTATACACTCGACCCTTTTAAGCGTTAGACGCACATATCCCCCTATAACATGAGATTCGAGCACATTTAAAAATGGGCGCTAATTTGAGCAAACCATATCATTTTTGATTTGCATAGTGCTAATATTGTAAGGTGTAGGGTGTCACTTCCTCCCCCCTTTAGGAACATTCGTCCTCGAATGTTAGCACAATTGGATAGCTTAACCAAGTTTGAACCTGTACTTACACAAACTTTTGACAACACATTAAGTATTGAATCACACGTACCTATTAGTGTCCTAATTCTGCATGTTGGACTTCATCTTTAGCTTCAAACAAATAAGGGTATTTTGATTTCATCGCGTCCTCGGCCTCCCATGTTATTTCTTGTACTTGCTGATTTCTCCAAAGTACTTCTACTGAAGCTATTTCCTTATTCCTTAGTTTCTTAACTTGACGATCTAGAATAGCAATAGGTACCTCTTCATATGTGAGATCTCCTGTAACCTGCACATCCTAAAAGAAGTGATACAAGATAGGTCACCTATGCATTTTCGAAGCATTGAGACATGAAAAACTGGATGAACCAATGAAAGCTCTTGGGATAGCTCTAGTTCATATGCAAACTGCCTGAACTTCTTAATAATTTTATATGGCCCTATATAACGTGGGCTCAGTTTTCCCTTCTTACTAAATCTTATAATCCCTTTCATAGAAGACACCTTTAAAAATACCCAATCTCCTACTGAGAATTCCAGTCCTCTCTTTCTAGCATCCGCATATGATTTGTGACGACTTTGGGCTATTTCTTGCTGCTGCTGTATTACCTTAACTTTTTCTATGGCTTGTTGTACTAGATCTGGCCCAAGTAAGGCAGTTTCAACCACTTCAAACCATCCAATTGACGACCTACATTTCCTCCCATACAAAGCTTTTTTTAGGTGCCATCTTTATACTCGCGTGGTAGCTACTGCTATAGGGAAACTCAATATGAGGCAAATGGTCCACCCAACTACCTTTAAAGTCCAATGCATAAGATCGCAACATATCTTCAAGTGTCTGAATGGTGCGTTCTGCATAACCGTCTGTTTGGGGGTGGAATACTATACTCAAATTCACTTGTGTCCCTAAACTCCTTTGGAAGGACTTCCAAATCTTTGTAGTGAATTGAGCTCCTCAGTCAGATATAATGGAGATTGGGACTCTGTGTAGCTTGACTATCTCTTTGAGGTATAGCTTGCATATTCTGCACCTGTATAGTTACTCCTGACTGGCAAGAAATGTGCTGACTTTGTGAGTCTATCAACTATAACCCATATGGAGTCAAACTTCTGAAATAACTGAGGCAAACCTGTAACAAAATCCATATTGATCATATCCCACTTCTATGTTGGAAGTTCTATACACTGCATATAACCTCCTGGCTTTTGGTGTTCTACTTTCACCTGTTAGCAATTTGGACATTGAGCCACAAATTCTGCAAGGTCCTTTTTCATGCCTCCCCACCAAAACATTCCCTTCAGGTCGTAGTACATCTTAGTCGATCCTGGATGGATGGAATATCGAGAATGATGGGCTTCTTCCATTATCCTCTTTCTTAATCCATTAATATTAGGCACATATAATCTATTCTGGCAGTAAAATACTCCATTTTGTACAAGGTGCCTTTTATCATACCCTAACTCACTTTTTCCTTGAGCTGTCGTAGAACAAGATCCTCGAACTATTTTTCTTTCACCTCCATTACCAATGAAGACTCCGCAATATTATGCACAATAACCCCTTCCTTTGGAGTTTCAAGAAGGCGAACTCCCAAATTGGCTAGATGATGTAGATCCTTAGCCATTCCTTGATTAGCCATTCCTTGACTTACCATAGCTTGATCACTAGTATTTATGATTACCTTACGACTTAGAGCATCGACTATCACATTTGCCTTCTCCGGATGGAATTATATATCAATGTCGCAATCCTTTATTAGTTCTAGTCATCTCCACTATCTTAAGTTCAGGTCTTTCTGCATAAAGATGTATTGTAGGCTCTTATGATTAATATATATGTCAATGTGAACCCCATACAAATAGTGGCGCTATATTTTCAAAGAAAATACAACTGCTGCTAGCTCAAGATCATAAGTTGGGTAGTTTCTTATGTGGTCGTAGTTGCCTAGATGCATAAGCAATTACCCTACCATATTGTGTCAGTACACATCCTAAGCCAACTCTTGAAGCATCGCAATACACTGCATACCCCTCAGTGCCTTCCAAAAGTACTAGCATAGGTGCAGAAGTTAGCTTATTTTTCAGCTCCTGGAAGCTCCTTTCACAAGAATCATTCCGTTGGACCTTGGTTGCCTTATGTGTCAACTTTGTTAAAGGTATAGAAATAGAAGAAAAACCTTCAACAAACCTTCTGTAATAACCTGCCAAACCTAAGAAGCTTCGAACTTCCATGAGTGTTGTTGGTCTAGGACAATCTTTCACAGCCTCTATCTTTTGTGAATCAACCCTTATTCCCTTATCAAACACAATATGACCCAAAAATGCCACTGATTTTAGCTAAATTTCATATTCAGAAAACTTGGCATACAACTGTCAGTCACGAAGAACTTGTAACACCTGTTGTAAGTGATTTTCATGGTCCTCTTCTGATGTTTAATATACCAAAATGTCATCTATGAATACTATCACAAACACATCCAAGAATAGCTTAAATACCCTGTTCATTAGATCCATAAAAACTGCTGGTGCATTCGTTAGCCCAAATGACATAACAAGAAATCCAAAGTGACCATAGCGTGTACTGAAACCTGTCTTGGGTATATCCTTATCTTTCACCCTCACTTGGTGATAACTTGATCTAAAATCAATTTTTGAAAAGCATTTGGCACCCTATGACTGATCAAATAAATCGTCAATACTTGGGAGAGGGTATTTATTCTTAATTGTGACCCTATTCAATTGTCGATAGTTGATACAAATTCTCAAGGTGCCATCCTTTTTGCGTACAAATAACACTGGTGCACCCCAAGGGGACACACTAGGTCATTTCTCCAACAAGACTTTTAACTTCTCTTTTAATTTACGCAATTCTGCCTAGGCCATTCTATATGGAGGGATGGAAATAGGTTGAGTGCCTGGAAGTAAGTCAATTCCAAAATCTATTTCTCATTCTAGAGGTAAGCCTAGGAGTTCTTTAGGGAACACATCAACAAATTCATTCACCACAGGAACTGATTGAAGAGTTGGAGATTCTGCCTCCATATCTCTTACTCTAACTAAATGACATATATACCCCTGGAATATCATCTTTTTTCCTTAAAATAAGAGATAAACTTACCCTTTGGTGCCCCAACATTGCCTTCCCATTCAATAATTGCCTCATTTGGAAAGTGGAAGCACACTCTCTTAGTTCGACAATCCATGGTGGCATAGCAAGAAGCTAACCAATCCATACCCATTATAACATCAAATTCCACCATTTATAGCTCAATTAGGTCAGCCAATATGTCACGGTTGCAAACAATTACTACACAGTCACAATAAACCCTTCTAGCCATAATAGATTTACCGGTTGGTGTAGACAATTCAAATGGTTTGTTCAATAATTTGGGTGTTCTCTTAAGCTCAGAGTCAATTAATGCATATACATTATGTGAAATGATGGATAATGTACCTATAACCACATCGGGTGAAGCTTCCAAATTTTGCCGACTCTTAGAGCATAAGTGCGATTTTGGACTCCGCTAGAGCTAGCTGCCCCTGTAACACCTCTACCACGACCCATAGGTGCTTGATGACCCCTACCTATTGGATGAACTGATGATGATGATGCAACAACTGACCCAGTAGATTGTGTTATATCACCCATGCGCCTTCTCGGGCAATTTCTTATCATATGCCCTGGCGCACCATACCAATAACAAGCGTCTTTCCCAGCACGACATGTACTTTAATAACTTCTTCCACACTGTTTACAAGGCTGCGTAGGAGTCATTTGTTGGCCTGCTGAATATCCCATTGTCCAGGCACCTTGCCCTTCACTTCTTAGACCAAACTGATTTCTCCTAGATCCCTGAAGTTGCAGGGGAGCACTGGCTGCAGAGTAGGAGGATGATGACCTAGACAGTCTATTAGAAAACCTAGGCCTAAGCTTACCTTGGGATGGTGCAAACTGCCTTGCAGACCTGGCCCTCTTGGATTGCGCCCTTTCTAACTCTTGTGTCCTTCTCCTTTGCCTCTGATCCTCTAATTTCTGTGCAAAAGCCTGAATTCTCGCTATATCAATGTCTTTGTTCAAGGAAGAAATGGTACAATCTCTGACCAGATACGTATCCAATCTATCCACATATTGATGAACTTTATCTGCAATAGTAGCAACTATATTAGAAGCATATCTGGCCAGGGAATTAAAAACTCTCATGCTCATATTCCCTTGGTGGAGATTCAAGAATTGATTTGCACAGGCCTCTCGGATCTTTAATGGCAAGTGATGGCCAAGAAATGCCTTTTTGAACTCCTTCCAGGTAGTTGGAGGTGCAGTTATACCCTTAGATTGCTTCCAAGCTTCATACCACAATATAGCCACACCCTTCAACCTATATGTCGCTAACTCGATAGCTTCTGTACCACTCACGTGCATAACATCTAAATTGCGTTGAATCTGATCAATAAAGTCTTGAGGATCTTCATTAAGATCTGACCCAGTGAAGGATGGATGGTCCAAATTAAGGAAATCACATATCCTTGTGCCAACTGCCTTATTCGCACCACATGTACCTATAATTGGATCTTCCTGTCTTTAACCTTGACCAGCAACTCTATGAGTCAATAGTTGGACTGCATTTCGCAGATCCTGCACAGTACCATCAATAGGTGGTTCTGAGGGAATTTCACTACTTCCGGGTTCATCAGGAGCTGGAGGAGTTGGAGATGTCTGTGACAGAGACTCCTCTTAAACCTCATTTCGTTGTTTCACCTGACTGGGTATACCAACCACCACTTCTACTCCCTTCCCTTTACCTTTGTATTTGCCTGGTTTCTGGCATACTTGCTGTACAAAACAATTTAGGAGTTAGACATACTACACCTATTACACTTAGTTTTATGGCACGATTTAAAGAATGAAAAGAAAGTAACAACTCCTAAATGCCATGTAGCCTCCTTATAAATGTGGTGCACAACACATTGATAAATAAGACTCTACATCAACACAACTTTGTATACTCCACAGGATAACCCACTCTGATACCACTTCAGCCACGCCCCATGTCCCTTAGAGCGGACTGACACCCGTTGCCGATAAGGCCCGGGAGAACCAACCTATATCTATGCACTTTCTATACATATTATAAGGAATTTCTACATTTGACATACCTTTAAGAAAATAAACAGTGATAACAAGCCAAAAGGAAATGCATATAGCTAGGCCATTGGGGCCACGGTGTTTAAAGTATGAGACATGACCATATCTTAATTTACATAGTCTAAAAAGTCTCTAGATAAGGAAAAGTATCTGATAAAGGTTGGAACTGGCCCCACCTCGACTAACTATACAATACAAAATATAAGCTCTAGACATGTAAAGCTCCAAAGCAACCTAGAGCTTTGTAACAACAGCTGGATATCCTGTACTCCTACTGGGGAGAGCTACTAGCACCTGTACCTACAACATGAAATGCAGGTCCTCCGTAAGGGACGTCAGTACGGGATAATGTACTGAATATGTAAGGCAGTACATACTGTATATGAAGTAACAACTCAAATGAAACCATGCACTGGTGTAAGACTAGAGAACACCTTTGGTTATCCTTTGGGATCTTGTAGTTTATGTTCTTTATATTACTTTACCTTTACTGTATAGTCTGTGCATAACATGTAATAAAAACAACTAGATGATCAGTGGTAAAATTGTATCGGGATCGTCGCTGGCTAGGTTCTTCCTTAACCCCTCGGGCTACCACCCATGATAGGATCGTCCCTGGCTACGTGATTCTTCTACCCCTCGGGCTAACACCCAGCAGTAAAAAATATACTTTACCTTTCAATTACCTTTGAGATGGTTCTTTTGGTTGTCACAATATTGGACCTGTAAGACTATATATGTAGCATGTGAACATGTAGAGAATCATACAAGATAATATGACAACAAAAACAGTACATTACATAAATAATGAAATGCGTATGAGATGGAACAACTCGTGAACTTTATTTAGCAACAAGGACCCATGTAACTTGGTATCCAAGCATGTTCGCAGATTTGAAGGTGAATATGTATGGAAGCATATGAACATGTCAAAGAGTGGAGACACAGTTAATAGTTGTGTCAAAGTTGGTAAGTACCTTTATGTGCCAAGGAAGAATCTAGATTTCATGCCAAGTAATACGAAATCAAGTAGCCTTACAT
>JAABOM020113673.1:0-23771 GCA_011800125.2 Solanum clarkiae | reverse complement strand
TCAATTTTCTGGAAGATTATACCAGGGGAAACTACAGCTTGTGGAATATTCCACGGGCCGTAAAAGACCCTCATAGTGTGAAATATCCAGAAATTTAGGTTTTTAATCTATCAAATGGATCCCCGAAACAACATTTTTCAATATTAAAATCCAACATCAAAGCAACACATAGCACCCCCACATGGTTTCAATATATACCCAACGCCCATATGTAATAGTCACACTACCCTATCAATTTTCATTTTACATGCTTATTTAGCAACCCGACATCTTTTGAACATTTAGACATTAAGGCTTACACATGTAATCACACGTCATTTTTAAAAGCAATGTATTCTATTCAATTCAAATGACATGTGATGACATGGTTTTTATATAACATCATTCAAACACAAAACATGGTCACACACGCATTTTTCGATAACACATTGGTCTTCCAAAAGGGAGTACAAAAATAAATCATTTATCTTATGTGGATGACACTATCCTATTTTGCTTTGGTCACAAAAAATCCATGGAAAAGATGATGGCAGTCCTTAGAAACTATGAATTTGTATCTGGTCAAATGGTAAATTTGACAAAAAGTTATTTTTATCTTCATGAGAGGGCATACAGTAGCAGTGTCACATAAAATCAGACACACTACTGGTATTACCCAAGGTACTTTTCCATTTATTTACCTAAGTTGTCCAGTCTTCTATGGTAGAAGGAACATCATATATTATGAGGAACTGATTAAAAAAGTGACAAGGAGAATATTGAGTTGGCAAAACAGATTACTTACATTTTGTGGGAGGTATATATTGATAAGACATATTTTGCGATCTATATCAATCTATGTGTTATCTGTCATGAGCCCCCCAAAAGGGGTGATTAAACAGTTACATAATGTCTTTGCCAGATTCTTTTCGGGAGGGGCTGGTGAGATTAAAGGAAAATATTGGGTTGCTTGGAGTAAATTGTGCTATACAAAAGAGTAGGGTAGTTTGGACTTTAGATCCTTGTATGATATATCAACAACCTTATTTACAAAGCTATGGTGGATTTTTAGAACCTCTACTACTTCTCTACGGAATAAATATTATGAAAGATGGCATCCAATAATGGCTAGTTGTACTAGAGGCTTTCATGTGTGGAAAAGACTAGTTCAAATCAGAGAGGAGGTGGAGCAGAATATCTAGTGGCAAATCAAATCAGGGGAATCAAGCTTTTGGTATGATAATTGGACAAGGCAAGGAGCTCTTTATTATATAGAGAAAGACAAGCCTGATGAAGAGGATATAGAAGTTGGTGAATTCATCTCCAATAATCAGTGGGATACATAAAAATTATTATTATATATTTCAGCAAATACGACTGAATATATAATCAATAATATTTCTCCCATTATTAATAAAAAGGTATCTGATAGAGCTTTCAAGATGGGTTAGACCAGTGGAGAGTTCACAATCAAATCTACATGGAATTTAGTAAGAAAGAAGAAGGTAAAAGAGGAGCATATGGATAGAGCATGGGATAAGGGGCTTCCATTCAAAATTAACTTTTTCTTATGGAGGGCTTGGAAGGGATGGATTGTCACTTCTGACTATCTAAAAGAGAACAAAGATTAATATTGTTTTCAGATGTTGGTGTTGTGAGACACAACAAACGGAGACAATGACACACCTATTCCTAACATCTCCTATTGCTAAGAAGGTATGGAACGTTTTTGCTGCAGTGGTTGGTATTCAGAAAGACTATAGGGACATGTTGCAAAACTACAAAAATTGTGGTACGGGGACACTAATAGCAGATTGCAATATGCATTTAATAGAATCCCAGCAATAATAACTTGGTGCTTATGGAAAAGAAATAAAATAAAACATGGAGAAATGATTAACTTTGAAGGACTAGTGCAGCAAGCGACAAACTTCAGCATAATGTTTTTAAGGGTAAAATATCCTGACTTAAGGATAAAAAAAAAAAGCTGGGTTGAGGTGGTTAAAATCCTAAATGAATATATACCCAGAATATACCACTACTTGGTTTACTGGAAATTACCTAAAAGCGGCACAATTAAATGCAATATAGATAGTGTTAGCAAAGGAAACCCAGGAGATAGTGCCTATGGGATATGCTTCCGAAATTGAGAAGGTGATATAATTTAAGCTCAGGCCGAACAATTAGGCATTATTACTAATATAGAAGTTGAGGTTAGTGCTATACATATGGCCTTAAGGGTCAGCATTGAAAGGAGTTGGCAAAATATCACCATAGAAACAGACTCAAGGACTTTACTGAACATAATCCTAGGTAAATAGAAGTGTCCTTGGGATATAGTTGAAGTGATAGAAGAGATTGATAATAATGTGAAATTACTAAATGCAAAGATACAACATATTATTAGGGAAGGGAATCAGTTAGCAGATCATCTAGCTTATTGGATTTTTACACAGACAACAAAACAGATTGTTGAGACATTCAAGAAACTATCCAGGAAAGCAAGGTGCATTCTTAACAGTGACAAATCACAAATACCATCTCAGAGTCATAACTAAGAAAACAACACATGCAGACAGTTGATCAGTAAATGAATAGAGAAAGAGCCAAAGTCACAATAATGTCAGTCCTATTTGATATTACAATAGAGAAAGCAAGGAAATTAGCAGGTCGTGGCATTTACAAAAAAATATTTATAATGGGCCATCACTACTGTACTAGCAAGTTTAACAGCACAGCTAGATACTTTACAAAAAATAGCCATTAAATTTTCTACTAAGTACAAAAACCAAAAGTACCAGCAGAAGACCTAGGTCAGGAGAATCTTCATCTCACCAGGATCTATCCCCTTTTACCCATTGATAAGGATGAAGAATAGGGTCAAGATATGTGGAAAAGGAGTAAAGATCAGAAGAAAGTACCTTACCTAAAGCCAATAAAAAAGAACACATTGGCTTCTCCACAAGTGGTAACATACAGAATAGTGGTGCTCTCATCTACAAAGACATGCATAATGGTCAGTAAAAGGACCAAAGTAAGAAGATAGTCAATGGAGGGGAAAGAAAATTCACTAACAGATCCTTGCTTAAACTTAGATGATGGCAAAAGGCTAGATTCACAAATGAAGGAGGTTGAAAGATGGAACAAAGGAGCAAAAGAATAATAACAAGTATCTAGAAGCTTCGTGCCATGGCTAAAGAAAAAGGTGGTGGAAAAAAGTGGAAAATGAAGAGGCAATGAAGACAAGTGGTAGATATTTAGTTAGAAGTGGGCAGGGTTATTTTTGTTTAGAAGTAGATTTGGGCTTTCTAGTACTAGTCTTATTTTTAAAACTTGAGCTTCATTTAGCTTTTGTACCAATACTTAGTCTTAGTAATTTTATTTAATAAAATGAGCCTTTGAGCTCAAAAAATTTTTTTAAAAAAAGCATCGATAACACATTATTGATAATAAAATCCTAAGAACATATAATGGAAACCATGGACTCGAACCCATACAAATTGAATTACCATATTCATCAATTAATTATTACCTAATTACATCAATTTTGGTATTAAAAGATTTTTAGGGCCAAGAACTTACCGAATTTGGGTGAAACGATGTGAAACTTGAAGGAGGAACAGAGGAGAGTAAACTCTAGGTCTGCTGGAGGTGGCCAAAGAAACTTGCCGGAAAAATAGTCGATGATCGGACTGTGGTGATCGAAAAATGTTAGAGTAGGGGGGTTAGGTAGTTTTTGCAATTTTTGAGAAAAGTGGGGGTCAAAATTATTTGACCCCCTATTTATACTTTGATTAGGTCGGCTGAAATTATTGGGCCCAGGCTTCCATGAAACTCCAATTACGGGCCATAGAAGATTTTACGGTCCATATATCCCAGTCTCGTAGACTGCCCAAACCCTAGTTTTGGGAGATAGATTTCATGGACCAATCTACAAGCCATATAATAAAATACGACTCGTACAATTGGTTGTAAAAACCTCCAACACTTAGCCAAAAGTAGGAAATTTACCTAGGGTCCACAAGCTCCATTCACGGGACCGTAGTTTTATCTACGGGCCATAAAGTTGGCTTGTGAACTGGAGTACACAAATTTTTGCTCACTGGAAGTGTTGTACGAGTCAGTGTACAGGTCGTAGTTTTACATACGGCCCGTAGAACCAGTCATAAAAATACTTCTTGTCGCCTTTTCAGCCAAAATGGCTGACTTGGTCGTGTACCTGCATCAGGGGCGGACCTAGGGTAGGGGTAAGGGGGAACCCCCTCGATGAAAAAGTACACTATATATACAAGGTAAATTTTCTACATTTACGTATATTTATTAAACTTGAACCCCCTAAAGAATAAGTAAAGTCTAGCATCGAGGTAAGTTCCTTAAAAATGAGTCCGCCCACCCAAGTTTGAATCCTATAGAATGCATTATTTTTTTTAGCTTCTCTTAGTAACCCTTTTTATTTAATTTTGGGCCTAGGCAGAACAACTCAATATTTCACTTCAATCCTTCATTTAATTTTATGTTGGACAAACCATCCCAATGCCCAATATGTCACTTTACCTTTTAAAAAAAATTAAAATAATATTTTATATTCAATTATAATAGAAGGATCCCAAATCCCAATCTCAAAAATTAAACTGCTTTTCATCTTTCCAACATCCAAGGCTCCAAATCTCACTTCTTTGGTTCTTTTCAAAAAACTCAAAAGTCAAATATTAAAATCATCTCCATTAATTTGGGTATTGTTGATTTGTTTCAAACTTGAATCTAAATTCAATCCGGATCAAAAAAATCAAAACTTAAGCTTAAAAGGTAAATCCTTTTCTCTTTTTCATCATCTTCTTCCAAATTTCAAGAAATTAAAATTAAAAATTTTGCAACAAAAGTTTAAAAAATAAATGGATCTTTATTATTATTTATTTTGGTCTTCTTAGTGCACTTTATTTTCTTCAAAAGTACATCTTTCTTGAATGGATTTTGCTATCTTCATTCTTAGTTGAGATTGTTTTTACAATTTCTTTCCTTGGTAGTTGATAGTTGTAAATAGATTTATAAAAAGCTTTCTTAGCTTCATTAAAGATTCAAAATAAGAGGAACTAAATTGATATGGATTATGTTTACTTATTATTTTAATATTTTTTTAATTTTGTGAATATTGAAACTTTATTTTTAAATCAAAATATATAGCTTAGAAATAAGAAATTAGGACAAATATGTTACTTTTTATAATAAAGAGTGGTACTCTAATTTCTAATAATAAGTATAGTGTTGATTTTCTTGAGTCATTCATTCATATAAATTTTACTAGTTCTCTAATAAATTATTGCCTAACTTTCTTAACTTTGTTGAGACAATCAATGACTACTACTAGAAGAGTAAAAAAATGTTGGTGGTAACATCTATTTTAGTTTGTAATTGTAATATAGAGAATTGTCTCTAATACATTTAACGATTCAATTATCTTATACAGATTCAAGAATCAATGAAGAAGTACTTTTCCAAAGTACCAAATTCAAGTTCTATCATTGATAATCAACCTAATCGAGAACGAGAAGAAAATGCTAATCATTTAGAAGTACCATCACAATCTTCTCAAGAATTTGATTTGAGTTCTTTAAAGGCCGATCCGTTTGAAAGAACTCAAATCATGAAATTTCATCCAAATTATCGTGATGCAATCAGAAAAGCTTATCTTCAGAGAAAACCTTGTCAATCTCTATTTAGAGAGTTTCCTCAAACAGAGATTTCTAGAGATATGTGTTGTTTTAATCGTAAATGGTTTAATAAATTTCCTGATTGGTTAGACTACAATATAAGTAAACATGCAGCCTGTTGTTTGTATTGTTATTTATTCAAGAGAAATAACAATCTTCAAGGTGGAGGTGAAGTATTTTCAACTACAAAATGTAGGAGTTGACATAAAAAAACTAGTTTAAAAACAAATGTTGGTGGGATTACTAACATCGATAAATCAGTCAAAAAGGAAATGTGAAGATTTAATGTGGCAACAACAATCTATTCATGCTTCTTTTGAGAAACAATCTAATCAAGATAAGGATGGATATCAAATTCGCTTAGCAGCTTTGGTTGATGTAGTAA
This sequence comes from Solanum clarkiae, assembly GCA_011800125.2. Classification (NCBI taxonomy): domain Eukaryota; kingdom Viridiplantae; phylum Streptophyta; class Magnoliopsida; order Solanales; family Solanaceae; genus Solanum; species Solanum clarkiae. Next base: position 17,699 of record JAABOM020113673.1, on the reverse strand, counting down.
GACTTCTTGTGAAGCAAGGGTTAGTATTTTGAGGCCATGATGAATCTAAATTTTCACTTAACAGAGGTAATTTACTAGAGATACTTTCATTTTATGCTAACAAATGTGATGAAATTCGTAGTTTTGTATTGACAAATGCTCCTCAAGATAATCAAATGACTTGTCCAGAGATTCAAAAAGACATCGTGACTGCGTGCAAGATGGAAACAATTAAGAATAACATAAAAGAATTAAATGATGACTATTTTTCCTTATTGATTGATAAATCTTTTGAAATTTCACCCAAGGAGCAAATAGTGGTTGTTTTACGGTATGTTGATAGAAGAAGATTTGTGATGGAGAGACTTCTTGATATTATTCATGTTAAAATTATTAGTGTTTTATATCTAAAAGAAGCAAGTGTCAATTTACTTTCTCAACATTCCTTGAGTCTATCCTGTGTTTGTGGATAATGTTATGATGGAGCAAGTAATATACAAGGTGATATCAATAACCTTAAGATGTTGATTAAGAAGTAAAGTAGATCAGCTTATTCCATTCATTGTTTTGCTCATCAAGTTCAATTAACTCTAATTGGTATTTCTAAAAGATATCTTCAAGTTGGAGAACTTGTACATTTGGTTTCTGATATTTTTAATATGTTGGCGGCTTCTTATAAACGTATGGATGAATATCGATAATCTCAAAAAAGGAAAATTCAAGAGGCTTTTGATATGGGTGAGCTTAAAATCGGTAGAGGCTTGCATCAAGAACTTGGTATTTCTAGAGCTTGTGATACTTGTTGGAAATCTTATTTCAAATTTTTTAATTATTTTATTCTCAAGTTTGATACAATTATGGATATACTTGATAATATTGTTGAAACTGCACACTCTTTGGATGTAAGATCCAAGGCAACAGGATATATCAGAATTGCTCAAACATCTGAGGTTGCATTCATATTACTTTGATGAAAGAAATTTTAGGAACTATAAATAATCTTAGTATAAGTTTACAAAAAAAAAAAAAAGAGCAAGACATTACAAATGACAGACTACTTGTTAAAGTGTCTAAGAGAAGGCTGCAAGACTTGAGGGAAAATAAAAGATGCGATTTGTTTGTTGCCGAGGTGTCTGCATTCTGTACCAAGCATAATATTGTGGTGCCTAATTTTGATGAGTCGTATGTTAACTTTGAAAGATCACGGTACAAAGTTGTTGATTATACTATATTTCATCATTATCGTGTTGAGGTGCTTTATAAAATAATTGATTAGCAATTGCAAGAACTTGATGATCAATTTGATGAGGTGACAACCGAGTTGCGTCATGGAGTTGCCTGTTTGAATCCGCTAGACTCATTTTCAAGTTTTGACATCCAAAAAATAATGATAATGGCTCAATTACATCCAGATGATTTTGATAAACTTGGTATGTGTGAACTTAAGAATCAACTTGAAAATTACATTATTGATGTTTGTGGTATAGATAAAAAGTTCTCCGATTTAAATGGGATTTACGATCTTTCAAAAAGGTTGGTTGAGACAAAAAAGCATCCACATTATCCTCTAGTATTTTATTTGGTGAAATTTGTTTTGCTTCTGCCAGTTGCTACTGCATCAGTTGAAAAAGCTTTTTCGGCAATGAAATTTATTAAGAATTAGTTGTGAAGCCGAATGAATGATGAGTTTTTGAGTGGTAGTATGGTTTCTTTTATGAAAATAGATGTGTTTGATGATGTTTCAACTGACGAATATTATTTTGTCTTTTCAAGCAATGAAACATGATCGAATAGCTTTGTAAATTTGCTTGAGAAATATTAGTAGTGATCTCCTTTTGGATCTTGTACTAAGCACCCTAGTTCTAAAGTGATACATTATGAAGGGGCTAATTTATTTGCTCTATTTAGCATTGGGGTAACTTTTTATTTCATTGTAATTACTCCTGTTAATTTTAGGTCTATTGTGTTGAAACTAACTTCTTGTACCTATTAGACTATGTATTACTATTTCCTTTGAAAATTATATTTTGTTGGATTTTTCTTATGTTTATATTTTTATTTTTCGAACCCCCTGAGCGAAAATTCTGGATCCGCTACTAACTTGTATATTCTTCATGGAACACACTATTTCTCGATATGCAACCAGTCTAATATCCAAAAATTACAGCCAAATTACTATAAATTAAACTACCTACAAGTCCGAAAGTTAAAAACAAAATAAAACTGACATTATTACATAAAATATCTTGGCTTGCCTCCCAAGTAGCGCCCAATTTAATATCGCGGCATGACTTAGACAACTTGGTTACTCATACTTCACCAAGTTCCTAAACATCCATCTTCAAATCGTCTGACCTCTGGATCAACTGATAGATATTAAAGACAACTTCCTCGTCATTAAATCAAAACTTGAGTTGGCTAGCTTCCATATCCACTAGTGCTTGCCTAGTGACTAAGAAGGGCTTTCCTAAGATGATTAGAACTTTTTAGTAGACTTTGCAATCAATGATCATAAAGTCTGCGCGGAATACGAATTTCTCTACTTTGACGAGGATGTCATATAGTATCCCCACAGGCTTCTTCACCGTGTGATCAGCTATCAACAACGCATGCTCATTGGAGTATGGGCTCCTAATCCTAGTTTCTCAAAAACCGCAAGGGGCATCAAATTTAAGCTGTCACCAAGATCACATAATGTTCTTGCGAACTCCATATCTCCAATAGTGCAGGATATGGTGAATATGCCTGGATCTTCTCGTTTCTACACCAAGGACCTCATAGCAATCGCACTACAATGTTGAAACTCTTGGGAGAGCTCCAAACTTATAGTCTGCTTCTTTATGAACAAGTTCTTCATGAACTTTACATACCCAGACATCTTATCCAATGCCTCAATGAGAGGGATGTTAATGGAGAGTTGTTTCAGCATGGAGAGAAAACGCTTGAATTTACCTTCCTCCTTCTTCTTTTTGATCATTGAGGGAAGAGACAAGGAGGTCTAGGAATGGGCTTCAACTTCTGTAGTGTCACTCCAGCATCACTTACCCCATCTATGGCGCGATCATCTTCGATTTTTGCATCTTTGACCTCAACTACCTATTGACGAACATCATTATCATCAACCGACATTGGAGGATCAATGGTCTATTTGCCACCACGAGTAATCATTTCTATACACTGTCTCTCATTCTTTGGATTTTGAGCTATATTGCTAGGCAATGTACTTTTCTGTCATTGGTTGAGTTAAGTTGATATTTAACCAAAAATTGTTTGATAGCAATAGAATGAGACTCGATCTTTTGATTAATATTAGAGATATCAGACTTCATCCTTCTCAAGGTCTCATCCCATGTGTCAGCCATTTTCAATAGACGATCAAACATCTCCTCAACTCTAGAGCTACTAGCACCAGAATCTCAATTATGTGGCTGGAGATATGGATCATTCCTATAACCATATTTGCGACCCCAATCAGCATCTTTATCCTGGTCTATATTTTTACCATAGTAACCTCCATTGTTATCTCTGAAGGTACTATCCCTGTTATAGTTTCGACCTTGGTGTCTTTGACCTTAGTGCCAATAGTCCTGATTGGACCCTTGGGCGTTGGTTCGGAAACCCCCCATCTGATCAGTGATGAAGCAAATGTCCTCCTCATAGTAAAACTTCTCGTACATGGGTACGTGTGAAGGCTGATGAGCAACTGCATTCACACGTTTTTTATTTTGTTTCATCAACAACTCCACGTTGGTACTAATCTGGGCAAGCTCTAGTATCATCTCCTCATTTATTTTAGCGTGGGCCTAACTAGTACTGACTTCACATGAGCTTTTGGTTGCCGACCTATCCCTTGTTCCTTATGTACGATTATTCTTAACCATCTTCTCTAGCTTCTCAGCAACCTTTGAAAATGGTTGATCTAAAAATGTGCCACCCATGATGATATTAGCACATGCTTGTCTATTCTCGTCCAGGGTACGATAGAAGATCTCCACCAGGACATCATCCATGATCTTGTAGTCAAGGACACTTCTTAGACTTTTTATAAACCTCTCCTACGTGGTACTGATTGAGTCACCAAGAAGTTGCTCAAAGTTGTTGATTTGGTTTTTCAACTTCAATTTCTTCGATCTCGAGAAGAACCTCTCCAAAAAGGCCTTTTACAATTCAGCCCAGCTGGTGATCAAACTCTGTGGTAGCTCAAATAGCCATAGCATTGCATTGCTTGTTAGAGACAATGCAAAGACACGAAGCCCAACAGCATCTATAGACAGACTCTGGTTTCCCATTACACTCTTATAGACAAACACAACATTGTGAGATGGCTATATGGATCCTCTGCTGGTAGGCTCACGAACAACCCGCGATTCTGCAACATTTGAAATAACTCACTCAAAACAACAGACTTTTATCATCCAGTAGTGTTGGTAACACAATAGCTCAAATGACATCCATAGCCATAGGGTTCAGACGATATTGATTCCATGTATGAGCTTTGGCATTAAGATCTTGTGGATATGGATCAATGTCCTCAAGTGGAGGTGGGTTATAATCATTCACATTCTGGTTCTGGTTCAGAGCTACAACAACTGTGTTGTTTGCATTGTCTTGGATCATTCTTCTCAACGTCCTTTGGATCTCTAGGTCAAATGAAGTCAAAGGAATGCCTTGACTTTGCGTGTTGTGCATACACTACACCTACACGCTGAAACAAAAACAAAAATAACAAAAACATAAAATGAGGGAAATAAGAATTAATTCTCAAACTACTCAAATTAAACAAGTCTAGTTATATTCTCCGACAATGGCTCCGAAACCTTAATGCCACCCAAGTTACACCTCCTTTTTGAAGGTTAAAGTAGTTGTCAAGATATATAACCTAATCAAGGTTAGGATCAATCCCATAGGGACTAGGATAGACTTATAGAAATTTCAAGTAGTTCAAGTTGATTAACCTACTTATCTCCCCAAAGGAGGGGTGTGGTTTGTAATACCATCGAAAGAAATCCTAGACTAAGACAAGTGTGAAATCAGTACGAAGAGTAATTAGGGTATTGTGTTTCCTATAATTCTCTAACTTGGTATTACCAGATAATTGAATTTTTTTCTAATGTGTAGCATGTAGAACAGTAAGTTAAGTTTACTAAACCCTATGATCCAGGCGACAGGTAAATTTCACTACGTGATTTGATCCATCTCTACAGTGTAATATTACTAACCCTTACCTATTGTTCTAGTACAACCTCCACTTGATCCATTTTGATTGATTAGACGAGAAACATCAATAGAATCCTATTAATTAATCTCTTTTCCTTTTCCCACTCATTACTACATTCATTCGGTCAGTAACACTAGGCAAGTTCTAATAATAGCCACCGTTAAAAAGCATTCAAAACTAAGAGAATTAATTAACACATGCATGCACACTTTCCAAGAATTACATATTATCTGGTTTTACCTTGTTAGTGCTTCATGGTTCCCACAACTCTAGTTGTGGATTTAGCTACTCATTATCATTGTAGATGCAAAAATCATGATATTTAACAGTATAATTAAGCACTTGCAAGAATAGAATTAGGAACAAAAAATTCAAGCTCTTCAACAAAAATCGCAAGTATGAATTAAGAACACAAAATATTATTTTTCAAGTTTCTCACAATGTTTCTCACTTTTTCTTACTGACTCTCTACTGTTCTGTGCGATGAATAACCTAAAAATTTTATTTATAGTATTTAAAATGCAAAGTCAAATCAAAATAGGAGAACTGGGTTGGAAGGCACTACGAGCAACTTTACGGGCCATATAAACTTCTACGGCCCGTAATCGGGGCTTTGTGGATTCTTTCTGCAATTTTGGGGTTGTCTTCTATAAGACCTATCTACTGGTCGTGTCAAGTTCTATGGCTCATGAAGGGTTTTGTCTAATGACTTTTCAGCAACTCTCCACTTTTTGATCCTCAAAGTATCATACCAATCTACAACTTGTATAATGTTTTACGGCTCATCTGCATGTTTGTGAATTCAACATCAGAAAGTCTTCCCTTCACTGGAATTTTCTATAAAACCTACTCCACGCCCCGTGGAAACTTCCAGAACCCATAAAAGGTGTCGTAGAACAGCAAATTCTTCAACTTTTGGACACTTAGCCCAAAAAACATGTCAACCCTGTAATCCTACAAAACAAACATCAAAATATATTTAATCTACTAACATCACTTTGAGAACACACAAAATTTCAAGTTTTAAGCATCAAAAGTATTATATTTTGACAACACATCAGGTAAATAGACTGATAACGATCGTCCATATTCTACAAAAGGATTGTGTTTGAACGTTATGAATTTTTGTCTAGAACAACCCTTCATTTGATATCGGGGACTTCCGGATATGATTTGACCCTCTGTTGGCTTCTGTTAAAAGTTTCATATAAGAAAGTGGGACTCACATCAGATTGTAGCAAGCTCTGTTGAGAATTTAGACCGCATCATTGGATTTGAAACATCGAAATTATTAGAGTTGCATAGTTCATTTGCGATAATCAGAATTCGAATGAGCCCGAAACAATAAAAAAAGAACTGAAAGGTTAAGGAAGAGGGGGTGATGTGGCAAGGTCTAAAGGCTGCCATGTGGCAAAAACTGACACTGCCACGTGGAAGTCATGTGTCAGTTGTACCAACTCTCTATGTATATGCTTTTTTTCCCAAGGATATATATATATATATATATATGGTATTTTATATGGGTGGGATTGTCATTCACCAGTTTTTAATCGTTGTCGGCGTAAAAAAAGGAGTTTGACGTGCCTCACTTGTGTCCGACCACGCGTTATGCCAGGTGGATTTTGCATGTTTAAATGTTTAAGAATTGGTTACCTTAAGCGTTTGTTTGTGCAATTTGAAAGCTGGAGGGTTATATTTGTGATTTGAAGCTAAGTTAAAGGACTAATCTATGTATTATGCCTTTTAGGTATTAGTAATGCAAATAGTTTTAATGCATACATTAGCATGGTTAAAGACCCCATTACCCCTCAGAATTTTCTTTTACATCTTTTCTATCATAATTGTGAAAGGTATCTTTGTAAATAATTTTTTATACAATGCATGTTATTTTTAATATATCAAACCAAATAATATATGACAAATAGTCTATGTATAATTAATGCAAGCATTATTAATACACTCTTTTTGAGATTATTCTTATACACTCTTCCAAACGACCCCTTATTGTATAAGTAGTATATGTTTTAATACATAGTCCAGTGTATAATTAAGCAAGCTTTTTTTAAGTGATTGTTCAAATATTCTTATTTTTAGGGGCTTTTGATGAGCGAACACTCCGGCCCTTCCCACTTGGGGCTACCCCTATCCTAAGATAAGACGGTTCCCGCCCTTAGGTGAGGGAATAGAGCTAACTGCATAAGAAAAAATAGCAATTCCTAGTCCGAATCCTGGACCTGGTTCACGAAGAAATTAAGAAACTAATAAGTGATAGGAGTTATTTACCAAATCACTCTTTGAATACAATAAGTACAATATCTTGAAAAATCCAATAGGAAAATGAATATAATTAATTATAAAGATAAATTAGGAGCTAAGTGTAAAATTATGTCTTGATTTTATAAAGTGGATAAATATGGTTGAATATGTACTTTTGGTATAATTTATATTCTCTCTGTTTCAAAAAGAATTACCTAGTTTGACTTGGCATCGAGTTAAAGAAAATGAAGAAAACTTTTCAATCTTGTGGGCTTAAATTAAAGTTATGTCAAATTTACTAAATGACTTCTAATTTTATGGTTTTAAATAGGAAAAATTACCCTATCACACTTCTTTATTTATCATATTTTTAATTATTCTCACCCATTTTCAAAGATTTCAAAAATCCTTTCTTTTCCATCCGGATACATTAATTCAGTAATTTAGACATATTAATTCTGATTCTTAAATTACCTTTGTGTTCAATGTATCATGGTTTAAATGTTGTTTGCTGATACTTAAAATCATAATTTTTATATCCGAAATTAAATTTAATATATTCAAATTACTGAATTAATGTATCTCGATTGCCATGTTTTTAACGAATTTATATAAATTGAAATATGATAGAAAAAATGGTAAGTAATTTTTTATATTATATGATTTATGTAATCCTTTTATTCTAAATATGTCACATAAAAATAAATTATTATTTTGAAACAAACTAAAAAAATAAAATAGATTATTCCTTTTTTTAAGTAAAGAGTGTAACTATTATTAGTTATTTTGATTTTTAACTTTGAAGTTACTTGATGAATCTTATCCTAACAGTGTTAGGGCTAACACCACTTTAAAATTTAGATTAAAAAAAAATGAATGAAGTATTTCTTGAAAATAAATGGGGAAAAAGGGAGAAGGCAGCACCGGCGATGACGAATCCATCGTAAGCCTCTTCCGCGTAGGTGCCAGCTGTCCAGCCACGGATTCCCCTGATTGCGTACTCCCATGGACCCCACACTCTCTTATAGAATGACATAACTTACCCCAAATCGCAAATATCTATTTTCTACTCCCATCATTCTTACTCTGTACTTTGTGTGTATGTAGAGAGAGAGAGGAAAATGGAAGAGAGAAATTGGCCATTCTGAAATGTTGTTTTGTTTCTAAGAGATCGATCTCCCACACATTTGATTTTGCTCCCTCAATGGCCAAGACTGGTGTAGTTGAAGCCGATCCACCTACTGCTAAGGTGACGGAGTTGGAGTTGAAAAGAGAGTTACAGAGACTAGTTAAGGCCATTCTCTCTGAAGATGACATCAATGTCGATGCCCTTGATAAAACCCAGCAAACACTTGTCGCCTTGAAGGACTTAAAGCTTAAACGCCCATCCTCATTCGACGCTGCTCCTTTTCCTGATGAATTTCGATGCCCACTTTCTAAACAACTTATGAGGGATCCTGTTATCCTTTCCACCGGCCTGGTTACTACATTCATCACCGCAATTCTCATGATTTTTTCTGTTCCCTGTGTTCAATTTATGATTTTATTTTTGTGTTACTTAATTTTTCTTTCAATTTTGCTATCATTGTATCCAAGTGTGGGCGTTTCTACACGGATTTACTGTTAATTACTGTTGTTTGATTTTATAAGGTACAACAGCGTGGGTTGATCTTTCGTTCTGTTTTACTGTTACGACGTTCCCTTAACTCAGTTTCGTGAGAGTTGAATTCTCATGTAAATGAGGAATATTAAGTGTTTGTGTAATTTATTGACCTATTGGCCTCTCTCTTTTAGAGTTTGCTGATTTGTAGGTTGTGAGTTAGTCTTGAGACGTATTTGCTGATATATTGTGTGAATTTGTGCAGACTTATGACAGACCCTTCATTCAGAAATGGTTGAAGGCTGGGAATAGGACGTGCCCTCGAACACAACAAGTACTTTCACATACAACTCTTACACCTAATCACTTGATTCGGGAAATGATCTCGCAATGGTGTAAAAATAATGGGATTCAAATGCCTGACTCTGTTCAGTATTTGAATGATGAAGGGATGACTGAAGCTGACCGTGATTTGTTCCTCTCTTTGCTTGAGAAGATGTCTTCAACATTATCAGATCAAAAGGCGGCTGCAAGAGAATTACGTTTATTGACGAAGAAAATGACATCTTTTCGGGCACTATTTGGAGAATCTGCAGATGCAATTCCTCAGCTTGTTCGTCCACTCTCTCAAAGCAACAGCAATGTTCATCCAAGTCTCCAAGAAGACATAATCACAACACTTTTGAATCTCTCCATCCATGACAATAACAAGAAGCTTGTCGCAGAGACTCCAAAGGTTATTCCACTTCTTGTGGATGCATTAAGATCAGAAACAATCGAGACAAGGAGCAATGCAGCAGCTACCCTTTTCACTCTATCTGCACTTGATTCCAATAAAGAGCTTATCGGCAAATCTGGTGCCCTGAAACCACTGGTTGATCTTCTGGATGAAGGGAATCCAGTTGCTATGAAGGATGTTGCTTCAGCTCTTTTTAGTCTATGCATTCTGCAGGACAATAAGGCGAGAGCGGTTAGAGATGGTGCTGTGAGGGCTATCCTGAAAAAGATAATGAGTAATGTGCATGTTGATGAGTTGCTAGCTATACTAGCTATGCTATCAAATAATCAGAAGGCAGTTGAGGAGATGGGAGATCTCGGGGCAGTTACATGTTTGCTTAATATAATAAGGGAGTCATCGTGTGTTCGCAGCAAGGAGAATTGTATTGCAGTCCTTTACACAATCTGTTGCTGTGATCGAACCAAGTGGAAGACATTAAGGGATGAGGAGAAAACCTATGGGACCATCTCTCAACTTGCTCAAAATGGTACAGCAAGAGCCAAGAGAAAGGCAAACGGTATTCTTGACAGATTGAACAGGGCTGTCAATCTTACTCATACTGCATAAAAGCAGCCAGCAATTTCAAGCACAAAATCTGTAAATTCTGGTCCAACCTTTGCCCCCTTTTCTTTCATAAAAAGTATTTGAGGCATGTTGTGGTTAGTTTGCTACCTTCCATTTTGTACATTCTATCTGAGAATTACAAGCAATAGTGATTGTGAATAATTTTATTATGCGGAATAAGATGAATGGTCTTGTTCTTGGAATACGTGGCACATGGTTGGTCTAGGTCATATCTAGCACAAGAATTTGTGAACTCATAAGATTGTGATTTGTTGTGAAATAATTGTTCCACATGGCTCTCCTGTCGTGGTGGGATACTAGCTTAAAACATGTCAGCTAGCTGGTGGGGTTGCTGTGATTTGTCTGCAAGTGTGGAGGGGCAGATATGTTCTTTTCTTTTCTCTTCTCCTCAGCAATGGTAACAAAAGGTCCACTTACCACATGACTCGAGTGGGACTGGGGTTGATGGCAAAAACAAAAAAGTTGATTACTTCCTACGTTTTACCTCTTTGTTATTCTCAGTTTGCACTCACTTGTGGCTTTACGTGAAAAAGCCAGAATTTGAGGGGAATCTCTCTTTTATCTGCAACAGGCTCTAGTAAAAAAGCAATAGTAATTATTTGTCAAGATTTAATACTAAATAATTAATATGGGTCATGTTAATTATTGTTTCTTTGAGGGTGTGCAAAATTTAAAGTGGACTGGTTACTCTGTACTATTTGCATGGGCTCATGGCTGTAGGTAGTTGGAGAATTTCCAATATCGAAAGGGAAGAATGTGTCCATATTCAAATTGCCTTGGTTCCAACAGCATAACACTTTTTACCCTCATTTTATATTTATAATAGTTGAGGTTTCCTTTTCAGTCTCTTTGCTTTAATCAGAAGAGTGAGGACAAAAAAATCAGCCAAATTTTCTTTGATATGTGAATTGGTGGGAAATTAAATAAAAATGCGATCAATTAATGATTTGGCCGAAAGCACATTGGTGGCGAAGCATTCGAGTAATAAGTGTTGTTACTCAATTCACGTTACTGTTAACTTTATGAATGAAGAAGCAAGTGGGTAATCATGTGATGCAGGTATAAATAAAAGAATATGGAATACGGTCAACTGCTTTATTATTAGGAATTTTGATTCTCCATACTCCGTATCCATTTTCTTGAGGAAAATATTAAAATCAAAGGACTCATAATTAGGAGTATAAATCAAGTCCTTTTAATTGCAGCTTTGGGATCCCAGCTTTCCATGTGGTCCTCTTTGCGCTAAAACGAATTGTATTGACTTTTTGGTCAATCTATTTTGTATAAATTAACTACTTTAGTTGTCCGTCGTATGTATTATTTTTTGGTATTTTGAGTAAATTTCGAGTCATAAGTTGTGAATAAATTTACTCTATATGTCTGCTCACACCGAAAAGAAAAAACACAGAAGACTCGTGGTAGAGGCGAACAACTAGTTTGACGGTCGTTATCTACTGTATTCTATTGCGTATTATTTCATAAAATACAACTAAAATTTTACATATTTAATTATATAAAATTTTCTTCATAGATATAGAAAATTTAGTAAGTATGGTTTGATCAATATATATGTACGTATATAAAGATTTTAACATATTATCTTGTGGTTATAGACTAACACTAACAACTGGGTATTTTTTTATAGTGGAAACCTAAAAGTTGATTCGATTAGGGTTAATCAATCAATGTGTTAGTCTGAAAAATAAAGTTAAAAATAAGTTCATAGACATCCTTTAAGTTGATTTAATAATAATAACTTTGATTCTCTTGTAGTTTGTGATATTATAGTTACTTTCTTGGAGAATTGTAATTAATCAGTTGGAATTGATTGTCTAAATTTTCACCTTGTTGATGGAGGTTCAATGCTACAACTTGCTATTCCTTCCCCCTACCCCTACCTTGCTCTTCCGGGAAAAAAAATAAAAAAAGAAAGTAGAAAAAAAAATTTGATATACCCCTTAATTTTGTGATTTAGAATTGACATACCTTTCATTTAAAAAGTGGTTGGTCCCTTTTTGCTTGACGATAATGAAAAAAAATAATTTTTTTTTACTTGTTATTAAAATAAAATTCATATTGGGTTTATTTCATCCTTCCTGCAAAATTCAAGGATATATTTAATCTTTTTTATATTTTATTCTTTTTTACTTCTTTGATTCAACGGCTAATTTGGATTTTCAATATCTTCGTTATGGATCTATTGACTTAGTATTATCTAAGTTTCTTGTTTTTATTTCACTTCTTATGTTTTTATTATTTAGTGTAAAAATATGAAAAATAAAAAGAACAAGGTAAATGAAAATCCAAATTAATTCATTCAATTAAAAAAGATAAAATAAAATTTATGTTTAAGAAGGATAAAATATATTCCTAAATTTTGCGAGGAGTGTAACATCCTAACCTCTAGAGGTGTAACTAGCACCTGACCCTTAGCCATTTGGGCGTGTATGATATTAGTACACACCAACTACATTCAACAAATGCAAACAAATATCTATCAAATTATGAGAATTCCTAGAATGACAAGGCCACAATCAAAGAAACCTGCAACAAATATATCAGCTAATTCAACAGTACATAATAAAAAATACAAGTCCTTAGCCGACAACCACTATGCTATTTATAATCAAAGAACGTTATGTTGCCGAGGCCACCATGATATCTATGACCATATATATTAATTATTTAATTAATTTATAAATTATTTAGTAATTAAGTTAATAAATAATTAATTAAGTTAATTCATAAAATTAATTAGTTTAACAAACTTTTTAATTTTCGCATGTAAAGTTCTTTATAACAGACACCTTCATTTTCAAACGATTCCATGCCTGTATCTGTTCAGAACAGGTAAATTTGCCCTAAAGTTGGCTATATATACAGACCTTTTTCGCATTCTTCAGACATAAAATTTTCTCCTCTTCTGCATAAATTTTTCTTACAAAACTCGAGTCTGTGTATGAAGTCATTGCTAGATCTTTGAGTTCGCCGAAATTACAAAAATTTGAGGTACTACTACTTTTGCAATAGATTATCTGTTTTATCCTGAGAGAAAATAATCCACAACCTTGGGTATATTGAGGGGATTAAATTTCTTAGGACACGGTGAATTTTGTGGACTCAAATAGTTTTATAATTTCGTTTTCTTTATTTACTGTTTGTATTACTATTTGAATACAGAGGAACAATAAGTTTACGCATTTTTCGCAAGGTTTTATAATTGACATGTCTTAAACCTGAATGTCATAGATCATTTGACTCAAGTAAATAAAAAGCCTAAACTTTATTACTTTCAACAACCATTACATTCAGTTTGAAAATGTCCTTAGTAAGGTAGTTTTTTCCTACATACATCTCATTTTTGCTAATTATAACTTTGTCACTTTATCTGAAACAAGAACACGTTTAAATTCATTCTTGACCATGAGACCAGCAGAAACTAAGTTCTTCCTCATTTCTGGAACATGACAAACTCTGTTTAGAGTCACCACCTTGTCTAATATCATCTTTAAACATACTTTGCCATAACTTTTAACTTTTATTTTGAAAGAATTTCTTATATATAGTCTCATCAGGTGCAGGGGACGCATATGTTACAAATGCTTCTTTAATTGAACAAATATGTGAAGTGGCTCCAGAATTAAGCGACCACTTCTTGGGATTTCCTACTAAGTTGCATTGAGTCAACATGGCACATAGGCTCTCCATTTCTTCATTCTTTTCAATCATATTTGTTTGATTTTATTTCTTCTTGCTTCTTTGAAGAGCGACAATCAACAACTTTATGTCCAACTTTCCCAAAATTATAACAATTGCCTTTAAACATCTTTTTAGGCAGATTGCCTTTTGGTCCAGATGACTTCTTTGTCTTTTTGACATTTGGCCCTTTTTCAATAATATTTGCCCATACTATTGTTGAATTTGTTTGTGACCTCTTTTTTGTCACCTTGTTGTCCTCTTCAATTCTTAAGAGTATGATGAGATCTTCAATAATCATCTCCTCGCAGTTATACTTTAAGTAGTTTTTGAAGTCCTTTCAAAGTGGGGGTAACTTTTCAATGATGGTTGTCACTTGAAAAACATCATTCACAATCAATCCTAGATTAAAGATTGTGTGAGTATTAAGAACAAGTTTAATTTGTTCAAACCAGGTATCAGATAAAATTATACCTTCTTCAAGGAGAACATAATTATAACCAGTAATTCCTGAACTTGGGTAACGACAAGTTTACTGTCTACCATCTTGTAGTCCAAAAATTTTACCACAATAAATTTTTTTATTCCGACATTTTCAGTTTTATACTTCTTTTCCAAAGCATTCCATAGTTCCTTGGAAGTCTTCATGTTACTGTACACACTGTACAGATTATCTTGCAAGCCACTCAGAATATAATTTTTATATAAGAAATCTGAGTGCTTCTAAGCTTTAGTCACTAAGAGTCATTCATCATCCGTAATTCCTTTAGACAATACAGGCACACGCTCATTAATGAATCTTTGCAGACTTAGGATAGTCAGGTAGATTAACATTTTCTGCTACCACCTCTTAAAATCAATAATGAAAATTTTGCAGGTTTTTCCATTGGTGGAATTATAGGTGCAACATTTGAATGATTTGCAAAAGATGTTGTAATATTCATCATTCCAGCATTGACTTCACTTGGATTAGACATTGTTTCTGTCACAAATAGATAGAAAATTTAGTATATAGATCACTAATCAATAAGATTGAATCTGTATATTACTTATTTTTATCACAAACAGATAGAAAACTAAAATCTCAAAAGATACAAAAAATTCAAAAAGTAAGAATACAAAAAAAAAATAGTTTATTAAATTCCTTAAGTTTATTGTCCCTCTGTATTCAAATAGTAACACAAATAGTAAATAAAGAAAATGAAATTATAATACTATCTGAGTCCACAAATTTACTCTGTGTATTTAAGGAATTTAATCCCCCTTAATGTACTTGAGGTTGTGGATTATTTTCCTTCAAGGATAAAACAGATAATCTATTACAGAAGTAGCGATAACTCAAACTTTTGTAATTTTGACAAACTCAGAGAACCAACAATGGCTTCACACACAAGCTCGAATTTTGTAAGAAAAATTGATGCAGAAGAGGAGAAAATTTCATGTCTGAAAAATGTAGAAAAGTTCTATATTTATATCCAACATTGGGGCAAATTTACTTGTTTAGAATAATCTTATCTGTTCAAAACAGGCATAGAATCATTTGGGGATGAAGGTATTTGTTCTGAAGAACTTTACACGCAAAAATAAAAAGTATTAAACTAATTAATTCTACAAGGTAACTTTTAATTAATAAATAATTTATGAATTAATTAATAATTTACTAACAAAATATCAGAAAAGGAAAAGTTTGAGATTGATTTAATAAATTTTGTCCAAAAATTTTATTAATCAAATCATTGATTTAAGGCCTATGGCAACACTGGTGAAACAGTTGCCATAGATAGGGTAACTGTTACCTTAGCTCTATCGCAATATGATGCGTTACATCTGCTCGCGTGGCCATAGATCTATACCAACGGTTCATTCGTCATAACGGCTATCATAGATGCATCTTTAACAACGGTTGTTCTTTCATCTGATGCAACCAATTTATATGCTTATTGCAACGACATACAACCATTGCCATAGATGTTTATGCAACGTCCTAACATTCTATTGCAATGGTTTTTTTAATTAAATGGACCATCAATAGGTCACTACTGCAACGATTTCAAATGCATTTTACAATGGTTTTGATGACCTTTTTTGCAACAGTTACAATGACCTATTGCAACGGTCTAATTGAATTAGGAGCCCTATTAGGTAATTTAAATTTATATATTAATTATTATAATACACTACATATTATATAAATTACGAATCAAATTTCTTTCATATTCAACGATAATTCAAAATATCCAACAAGTTAATAAGCATCCGTAAATGCAAACTTTTCCACTTAAATGATTATTAGTTACGTTTACATGATGCAAAAAATTATAGGATAAGTTTCAGAACATTCGATAGCAAGAGATATATTAGAACATATCCATCAACGAGAAAGAGATCTTCTTAAGTAACTAGGTAAGGTCATATTCTCGGCTTTCTTCTTCCCTTTCTTCATTTTTGACACCTATAAAATTGTTGACACCCAATTTTTATCCTTCACGGTGTCAAATTATTCACGGGGGCTTTATTTTTATATTATAACATTTAAATAATTATTAAAAAAATAAGTAATTAATTTAATCTGGGCGCGTGGTATACACGCGCCCCTAATATTCATCCCCCCGACCCTTTCTTCTTCTTTCTCCCATTTTTCAATTTCCCAAACCCTATCCCCTCACCCCAAACCCTCAGACGCCGCCGCCCTGCCCCCTTTCCCCTCTTCTCCTTCGTTCCCCAGAAACCCTAAGCCCATTCTCCATTTTTCCAAGACTATTTCCCTTTCCCCAAGCCGCCGCACCCCTTCCCTCTCCCTCTTCTCCATTTCCCCAAATGCTCCCCGTCCCCAAAGACTTCGTTCCCAATTTTCTCCATCTTCCCAATTCACCTTCCCCTCTTCCCCATGCAACGGAAATCCCCAAAAGTCCCTTATTTAATTGATTCTTGAAGAAGAAAAGAAAGAGCAGAGAAAAATCAGAAAAAGGGGTACGAGCAACAGAGGTCGAAGGACCCTAAAAAAGCAAAACCAGAAAACCCTAAACATCGCCGCTACCTCTCCGTCGCTCACACCACCTTTCACGTTCACATCCATACTGCATAATGCTCCACCATCTCCCTGTCGTCTGACAGCGTGACCCATCCCTCGCTGTCAGACCCACCTCACGTGTGCCCCAAAATAATTTCAAACCCACACCCCCTGCCAGATTGGACCTTTTTCCCGACACCCTTAAATTTCAACAATTCAGATCGAAAAGGGAGGAAGATTTTTGGAAAAGATTGAGGAAGCGGAAACTAAACAATTGAAAGACACAGAAAAATAAATTTCAATTTTCATCCCAGTTCAGGAAATTTCCGAAAACAATTTCCCAGAAATCGAATTCGATTCGATTTCATCATAAGCTTTATCGAGCTCGTTGTCCCATTTCGCTGCCCCAAAGAAGGTAATAGTCAAGCTCATTTCTTCAGATTTTAGTTTGTGATTGAGTTCGAATGTGGAATATGAATGTCTGCTTGCAAATATTTGATTTTGACTGAGGATACCCTGCTGTGATAAGTCAAGATGCCAATGTTGTTTGTTGTTTGATCGTTAACATATCTCTGTC
>JAABOM020113644.1:0-23774 GCA_011800125.2 Solanum clarkiae | reverse complement strand
CACAGATTATATAGTAAAGGTAAAGTAATATAAAGAACATAAAGTACATGATTCCAAAGTATAACCAAAGGTGGTCTATAATCTTACACCAGTGCATGGTCTCATTTGAGTTGTTACTTCATATACAGTATATCCTGCCTTACATATTCAGTACATTATCTCATACTAACGGCCCTTACGGGAGACTTGCATTTCATGCTGCAGGTACAGGTGCTAGTAGATCTCCCCAGTAGGAGTACAGGGTATCAACTATTGATACCAAGCTCCAGGTGGCTCTGGGGCTTCGTGTATATCTAGAGCTTATATGTTTATATTGTACAGTTAGTCGAGGCGGGGCCTGTCCTGACCTTTATCAGATACTTTCTCTTATCTACAGGCTTTGTAGACTATGTAAATTAAAGTGTGGTCATGTCTCATTCTTTAGACACTGTGGCCCCAACAACCTAGTCATGTGCATTTCCTTTTGACTTGTTATCACTATTTATTTTCTTAAAGGCATATCAAATGTAGAAATCCCTTATAATATGTATAGAAAGCACATAAATATAGGTTACTTCTCCCGGGCCTTATCAACAACGGGTGCCAGTCCGCACTAACGAGACTTGGGGCGTGACACCCTTAGTCCCAATTTCCCTTGTTCATGTTTCTTATATTGCTTTACATTGCTTCCATGATCAAGGATATGTAATGATATGCTATGAGGCTTATTTTTGGGGTTCCTTCAGGTTCCCCATTCGCCAGTCATGTCTAGGACCTAGGCTTGGGTTGTGACAAAGATGGTATCAAAGAATTAGGTTGATAGATCCTCGGAGTCCAACACACCGCATTGATTAGAGTCTTATTCATGGTTATTATGCACCACAACTATAAGTAGGAGGCTATGAGACATTTTAGTAAAGCTTCGCTTCATCATGGTCAATATCATGCTTTAGAAGCGAGATAGGTCTTTCCCCTCTAATGACTTTTCTTTGCTCTTTTAGTTGATCATACCACTTCAAGGAGTAAGGCGAAGGAAGGTAAGTTGAAGTTTTGATTTTGATGGGTCCGAGTTTCACTATTTCTTCTGTATTCTTTTAGTTGATGGTGGGGCTTCCTGTGTGCGTAAGTGGTTGTGATCTTTGGTGTCTGTTCTCTTGGTTGGGTATATTGTTGCTAGAAAGTTCATAAGTGTTGATCCGGGTTTGTTTTGCATTAGGTCTTTCTTTATGACTTGTTGGATTTGATGTGGTGGATTTTATGTTGTACTAGGGGATGAAATAATTGCATGCATATGTATCTCCTTGGTGGTAGAACCCATAAAGTTAACTTTGATTCCCTAATGAGCCCGTCTTTGAGTGGGAGCTTGTTAAATGGTAGCCAGGGAGGTAGGTCCATTTCACGACCTAAGGTACAATTGGTCTCTAAGAGGTTGCATTTGTCATTTATGAGAATTGGAGGCTTCAAACCTAAGTTTTTTTGTCTATAAAATTGTTGGTGGTGGTGGATGAGGCTATGAATGTCCTTTCCGATATTTTGAATTTTGGGGTAATCTCCTTTTGGTTTGACTCGTACACGATGCCTATAAGTCTCATGAGTAAGATCTCTAATCCTTACCCTTATAGGTTTATGGTGGTTTTGGTGATGATGATGTGGTTCGTTCCCTTATGAGGTAGTGTATGTGAGTCATTTAGGGGTAGTACTACAAGCTTAAGGAAGGAGGTTTGATGCTAGATAGGAGAAATGGGAATTTTGGTTGTAAGAGGTTGCCTTCCTAGGTCGTGCAGTGCCGGCTGATGGCATTAAGGTGGACCCTAGTAAGACGAAGGTGATTAACTATTAGACTAGACCTTGAATCCCTTGGGTGTTAGGAAGTTCTTGAGTTTAGCAGGCTATTGCTGGAGATTTTGAGTATGTTCTCTTCTGTTGTTGTTCTTGTCACTTAGTTGACCCTAAGTGAGAACAATTTTGTGACCAATGTTTTAAGAAGGTTGATTTGATAGGTTCGGGAGTTGATATTTCTTGTATTATTCCTTGGTGCTAGTAGAATTCATGTGTGTGGGTATCCTGGATGGTTATGTGACTCTATTGTGGCTAGTAGGGGTCTATAAGGGTTGCCTCATGTTATTATTTCATAGAGTATTGTCTTGCGATCTTGGTTAGACTTAGTTGAGGTGTTGGAGGACTTGGGGTAGTTTGGCCACATGCATAGCATGTTTCAAATAAGTGTACTACCCGTAAGGTTGTAATATTATAGTTGAGGATGGTTGATCTATTTGGTCATTTACAATAGGATATCGATTCTCTAAGATTGATCTTTGGTTCAAATTTTATCTCCAAGTGAGGATGAAGATAGGTGATATCCCTAGGTGTCTTTTGATATTAGGAGTGAGCATTATTAGTATTAATGGAGTTATTTGGTTGACTTATGCATTGGCTATGTCTATGGATTCATGAATAGGGTCTTAAATCCCTACTTGATATGTTTGTGGTGGCCTCTAGTGATGAGCTATTGATTTGTTTGGAACTTGTGAATTATTTGGTGGTAGTGTTGTATGTCTTGGAGGATGAGAGGTTGTTTGCTAAATATGACAGGTGTGCATTGTGGATAGCAAGAAGGCGGTTAGGATTCTTTAAGGATTATGGTATGAGTGTGCATTGCTTTTTTCGGTAAGGCTAGTTTTGTGGTTGGTGCTCTAGGTAGCCTAGTGTGTGTGGATAATAGTGGTAAGGAGATGCCTAGTAGAGTCCATCGGTCGGCTAGATAGGGAGTTAGGTTGAAGGAAGTTGAAAATGGTAGTGTAGTATTCTCGATGGTTCTAAATCATCTTGGGTTAAGAGGTCTAGATTAAGCAAGGCCTTGACACCACCATATTAGAGTTGGAAGTTTTGGGTGAGAGAATAATAGTGGACGTTGTCTCCCAACGGGTAGTTCGTGGCAACAAGTGGAATGGGTGTATTTAAGATTGACGATTGAGTTGACGGTTATGAGTTCTTATAGAGTGTAGAGGGGGTTGGTAAGATTGCATAAGTTGGGGAATTGCCTATGGTAGGGGTACAGTTTATCCGGTTTGTCATGTTTCTGGGAGGAGGGCATGTGTTGGTGACCCTAGTGCTATAGAACTCTTTGAAGTTGTGGGTGAGGTGGAGGGTGAGTTGGCTTAGAAGGAGGTTCCGGTGGAGGTGTTGGATGGATGAGTGGAGAAATTGATTGATAATGATGTAGTATTCATCAAGGCCCTTTGGAAGAGTTGTCTATTCATATGTGTTTCTCGGAGAGCTGGTGCGGACATGGAGAAGTGATATCCATATCTCTTTCACTCTATTCAAGCTTATGATAACATGCCAAGTCCTTTCTATTATTCCAAGTCTTATGTTTCAGTCCCTTTGTCATTCATGTGTATTCATGTTCAAGTTGGCATGTTTTATGATGATTTTACACTTATGTTGAGATCTTGAAAAAGGTGTTTTTTATATAATGTTGCATTCTTGTTGGGGCTTATTTTTCGATGATCACTCTTCTCTTGTACGTCCCTTTTATATTTGAGACGAATGTTCCCAAGGGGGAGATATTGTAACGACCCCAAAAAGAGCACAAAAATGTGCCTCGGAAGTACCTAGAATCGTGATTTCCATATATCTAAAAATTCATTTGTTATTTCACAAATCTGACTTCATATTCTTGTTCAGGGGGTCAAATTGAGTGAGAAATGGGTCTAACCCGAATTTTATAGCAACCGTATCAAAATCCGAAAATTGCTTTGAAGGGGCATATCTCTTAGGACACAAAGAACGGTGTTCCCATGACCTACCAAATTAAATCTCTTTGAATTAGCTTTCCAAAGCATAAGGTTTCATCTCATTCTGAGTTTGGATGAAGGATTTATTCCCATTTCCGTAGAACTCATTTGTGCAGAAAATGAAGATTCCAGTGGGGTGCGACGTGCCCCTCTTGTTTTTGGTGCCTATTTTAATTTTTTGATCCAAGAAGTTTAAGCCTTGGGCCTAAGGGTTCTCACACTTGAAAGTACATATGCTTAGCCTTATTTCACCCTCATATCATCCTAAACATTTCCCAATTCTCATTTAGACTCATATTTCACCCTAAATTCATGTCCCAAACTCAAGACCAATCTAAAGTATTTCATCAAGGATCCCATTCAAGATTCAAGTCTTCATTTTCAATCTGCTTCAATGGTTCTCGTAAGAAAAGGTATGTGGTGTTGAACCATTGGGTATTTTCACCCATGGTGCCTAAACTTCTTTTTTACTAATATTGCATGAATTAAAGTTGATTTTACATGTGGGTCTTGTACATCAAGAAATTTATCGGATAGTGATTTCAATTAATGAAAGTATGGTTGTTTTAACATGTTTTGAGCTCTAAATGTTGGATCTAATGTAAGATTTGATGAGGGGTTTTAGTGCTTCTGTTTTGAGGGTTTTGCAAGGTGTTGATTAATGGTTTTACAATGGATTTTCTTGCATTATTTCATCTCTAAATTGCATGGTCTTTTACCCCCATTACACACCCGCCAAGTTTTTGATGAAATGTCTAGCTAGGGTTTCTTGAGGAATTGAGGGTCCACTGCATGTCTTATGAGTTTAATGGTGTTATGATGATTATATGATGATGAAATAATTATGGAATGATGATGAGATGATTGTGTGCATATAATGTATAATGAGGATAGAAAGTGTAGGTATATGATGACTTTGTGATGATGATAGGGATGTCTATATGAGTTGTTTTTATTGAGAAGTACCTATGGTGTTGCATGTTGTTGTTGAGTCCTTATGTTTGTTGTGATCTTGGAAAAATTAGTAGTTTTTTCTTGATGATTTCAATATAATGGCTTCATGAGCTAGTTCTATGATTCTTATCGAACAGGCCATGCCATAAGGTAGAGTATTTAATGAATCCTATCGAAAAGATCATATCGTAAGGTATGGACACCCTCCCTAAAAGCCCATGTCATAAGGTAGAATAGTTAATTATGCCTACCGAAAAGATCATATCGTAAGGTATGGACACCCTCCCTAAAAGCCCATGTCGTAAGGTAGAATAGTTAATTATGCCTACCGAAAAGATTACATCATAAGTTATGGACATCCCACCAAAATGCCATATCGTAACGTAGAAAGACTAAAAGCTCCCATCGAAAAAATCGTATCGTAAAGTGTAGACATGCTATTGAAAAAGACATGCCATAAGATAGAATGAATCACGTTTCCTACCAAAAAGATGATATCTTAAATTAGGGAATGTCTTGTACTAATTACCAAAAAGCCTATGCCGTACTATAGGGGTATTAATAAAACTCTCCAAAAAGGTTATACCGTAAGGTGAGTGGGGGTCATTTGGCCCATTCCATGAAGGTTGGTACAAACCGGTTTGAGTATGTTTCTCATATTGAGTTTATATTCCTTGATCATGATTTACTAGTATGTTTACCTTAAGCATTCAGCATGCATACAATATTGATGTTACACCTATC
Organism: Solanum clarkiae; assembly: GCA_011800125.2. Taxonomy (NCBI): domain Eukaryota; kingdom Viridiplantae; phylum Streptophyta; class Magnoliopsida; order Solanales; family Solanaceae; genus Solanum; species Solanum clarkiae. The sequence goes on along the minus strand of JAABOM020113644.1, from coordinate 18,300 downwards.
CTTTGCTTACAATCTTGCATTTCGATTATGTTGCTTGTGTCTTGTTAGCATTACATCTCACATACTTAGTATATTCAAATGTACTAATGCATACTCTATCCTACATGATGTTACGATATAGGAACTGGAGCTCCTATTGATTATTCTTGTGGCTAGATGGATTGTTCAAATTAGCCTTTGGTGACTCCTCCATTCCGGGACAGTGACTACTCTCTTATACTATATTCTAAGACTATCTTTCTTTTATGTATGTATTATCTATGAGGGTGAGCCCCATTTCTTATCTTGGCCTCTGCTCTTATCTATGTAGTAGAGGTATTGTTGGACATGTTATGTATTATGCTTGAGCTTTGACTCACTTATGATTTTCAAGCTATTTAAGTATAAATCTCTCTCCCTTAGTCCCAATTTCCCTTGTTTATGTTTCTTTTATTGCTTCACATTACTTCCTCGACCAAGGATGTGTAGTGATATGTTATGAGGCTTGTTTGGGGTTCTTTCGGGTTCTCTATTCGCCAGTCATGTCTACGACCTAGGCTTGGGTCGTGACATAATATCACATTGAAGTCAACCATAACCAACAATATCAAGTCAGCAACAGTGTCTCTCCCCATAAAAATCATAACACAACCCTGATATAGCTGATTCACCACTAATGATTAACTTAATAGGGTGGAAACACAAATAAGCTCAGCAAGCAACACAAATATATCGTCAATATCATAATCAACTGAGGCTAAAAGATAGGAATAAGTAGAGTCTGGATCAAATATAATTGAAGATAAATGGTGGCACACTGGAACCATACCTATAATAACCGCATTAGAGGCCTCTGCCTTGGGTCTATCTGGGATAGCATAGTTGATTCTATGCCTACCACTAGCCTGTCGGCCTCCACAGGCTCCACCTCTCACTATACCACTACCCCCTCTAGTACCACCACTCACAGGATTGAGTGTATCACTAGATGCTGGTGTTGTTTTTGGACGAGTTGGCTGAGATCCTAAAGCCAGGGTGGAAGATGCACAATAAAGGTAATTTTTGAAAAAAATACCCAACCTCATCACAGCTCTAGTGAGCATTGACTTCTCATCCTTAAGATGGTTGGCCTAAAAACCCACCATGTTTAGCTGCACTGAATGAACTATCACAGCTCGTCTGAGTAGGCTTGGATCTATCAGCACCATCAACTAAAGGGATGGCTGTATGGATTGCTCAGACCTGATGGCCCTGCCTCTAGAACTCCCTATCTCATAGTAGGGGTCCACTAAACTGGTCATGGTGATGGAACCTATTCTTGACACCCTGTTTATCATGCCTAATGTTCTCTATCATATGAGTGTGATCTCCTATACATTAAATTGTGCCAATAGCTAGAACCAAGGAAGTTGTAGCCTTCTGAAGATACCCTACCAATCCCTTGGCAAATCATCGAATCCTCTCAACTTCGTAGTGATACTGGACAAAGCATATTTGGAAAATATATGGAATTTGGCCTTGTAGTCCGAAATTAACATAGAGCCCTACTAAAGTATATTGAAGTAAACCTAGGGACTGTCCCGAAGGATATACGGTACGAATCTCTCCAAGAATACCTCTATATATTTCCCAAGTCATGATTGGAAATACAAAAGGCGGGCAAGGAAGGACTAACCTCCACTACTATGAGGTATAAGCAACTCCATGTGACTAGAGTATGGACAAATTACATAACCAATCCTGACACTCCAATAAGAAATGATAAGCTCTATCACTTAGGATGCCATCAAATCTTGGGGGAGCTAATCATAAAAACTACTCCAAGCTCTTCTGCTCAACTGTGGACATAAAAAGACTAGTAGAAGATGGGGTCACCAAAAATTGGGGCGGTGAAATAGATTGAGTAATAACTAATTACTGAATCTGTGAACCAGATGTCGGCTGCGATATTTGAGGTGGAATCATAAAATTCATAGAAGGGTCCACTGAGATCGAGGAAGGACCCACATCGATCATGGCTAGCTCAGCTAGAGCTATAGAAGGTCCAACAGGCCCTGGAGAAACTGGTGTATCAATAATAGCTGTGGCAGGGGGTGTTCCCTCCAATCTAGCCAATACCTGGAGACATATCAGCTAGCTCAAGCTTTCCCACTGATCGTCTGGATTTAGTAATTGACATTTGCACAGAAGAGTAGATTAGACAATTTCAAAACATGTGATAAGATGAAACACATGAACAGAAGCAAGATATGAAAGCGTTTCCTATCAAGTGCCTTGTAGCCTCCCGAAGATGGATATGGACATCCACATACTGATCCGCGGACTCTGGTAAAAACCCTTCTCTTGACACATAAGCCCAATGAACCTAGAGCTTTGATTCCAAACTTGTCACGAGCCAAAATCAGATTGCAACTAAAGAGATTAAAGTAAAACAAAAGAAACCAACATTTAACATGAAATCCCAATACCCGGAGTCATAACTAGATAAGCATCCAAGGTAGTGTAAATAAGTAAATACAACTGTCTCAAATGTAAGATACAACATTGTCTAATAATACCTAATACAATGTCTAGAATAAAAAACATTAATGGGAATCTCAAAAGACACACGACGACTCGATGTCTGAGCCTCACCACTATGATCTGGATAGATGGAGAATAACACTGCTAGAATGAATCAACTACCCTGTATGGGTCCCTTTTCTTGATCAACAGAAAGGAAACACAGTAGAGGTAAATACATCGAATTGCAGCCAATAGGTTCAACTGAATGGGTAAGAAAAATTTAATACGCATGTAATAACAAAGAATCCTATCACCTGCAGGTAAAGGGTTAGTGCTTAATATAAACATATATAAGAGTAAGGTCAAATAATAATATAAGTCAATGATGCAATGCATATGTAGTGTACGAATATGATGCATGAGGTGGAATCTTGGCAGACTCTGGGACCAATGTATACATCTACTGACAGAAGCTACAAGGTAGAATCTATGGGGATCTTGCTAGTGCATATACAAAATTCTCAAGTGTCAAGAGGATCGTTGGTGCATATGACGCCTCGGAGGACTCTGGCGTCGATAAAGAGGTCTCTAGTGTCACCATAGGCTCTGTCGCTGACAATGCCCTGACGAACTATGGCGCTAGGAGGGAGATATCAGGTAATACATCTGTTTGGGGGTCAATGCAATATAGATGAAATGCATGCCAATGTGACAATACAAAGATGTATAAAAATAATAGTATGCCTCGGCGGACTCTGGCATCGGCCAATAGATCTCAAGTAATATGTGGCATCGGCAAATAAATCTCAAGTAATATGACTATCTCAATATCACAGTGTCTCAGTGGCACACATGCAATATGGGATATATCACATGCCAAGGCCATAATAAGAGTACATATATGCAATATGATAATGATATGCATAATAGCTATATAGGTTATGTCAAGTGCATCAACTAGCACCACTGAGCCATCCACAAGTCTCATATCATCACCCTCTCATCAATAATCATAATGTCAAAGAAATTGGACTCTTCAAGCCCAAAAATATGCTCATTATCTCAACTAAATCACAATTATCATCAATTTATGACATAACTCTCCCAAATGGTATAAAAAGCATCATATTATCATACAAATATCCAACATATCTAATTTCTCATGATTTAATATAAATTTATCAATCAAATAACACATAATTCAAAATTTCAGCATCATTGGTATCACAGCTCCATCATAATACTATCATATTAATCTGATTTCTCATGAATCAATCTATATCTTACAATTATCACATAAATATATCCAATAACTCAAATTTAGTCCCAAAAAGGTCAGTTAAAACCCTATTCGGAAAAGCTTTCAACCTAGTCAATCCTCCAAATGATCACCACATTAATCAATCCCTATCAAAAAATAGATACTACGCATCAAGAGATGAATTCTGATACCCATATTGTCATGAATTATTCTTAGAAGAAAACTGGTCAAAACTTACGCTAAAATTCAAAGATTTCATATCTAAATATTGACTTGTAACTATGAATTAACGCAAGAAAAGAGTTCATGGGTGAAAATGAAAATAAAATAGAGTTCAAATCGAAGGAGAAATTATCATTTAAAGTTTTAATATAATAGACAAAAAATCACCAAATTTAGACATTAAAAATCATGAAATTTAAGGCAAAATTAATAAAATACATAGAAATTAATCAAAATGATATGTAACTGTGAATTAACGCAAGAAAAGAGTTCATGGGTTTTAATGACAATAAAATAGAGTTCAAATCGAAGGAGAAATTATCATTTAAAGTTTCAATATAATAGACAAAAAATCACCTAATTTAGACATTAAAAATCATGAAATTTAAGGCAAAATTAATAAAATACATAGAAATTCATCAAAATGATATTAGAAACATTTACCCATGTAACGACCCCAAAAAGTGCCCAAAAATGTACCTCGGAAGTACTCGAAATCGTAATTTCCATATATCTAAATATTTGTTCCTTATTTCAAAAATACGACTTCATATTCTTGTTCAGTGGGTCACATTGAGTGGGAAATCTCTAAGGGCATATCTCTTAGCACAAAAAGAACTGGGTGGCCTATAACCAACCAAATTAAAGACGTTTGAATTAGCTTTCGAAAGCACTTGGTTTCATCTCATTCCAAGTTCAGATGAAGGATTTATACCCATTTTCGTAAAACTTCTTCGTGTAGAAAATGCAAATTCTAGTTGGGTTTTCGCGTCGATCCCGTGACGCCACCATTTATTTTTCAGTTCCTGTTTAAATTTTTATGGTCCAAGACTTTTATGTCTTGGGCCTAAGGGATCCCACCCTTGAAAATACCTACACTTAGCCGTATTTCACTCTCATATCACCCTAAACATTCCCCAATACCTACTCAAATACTTAGACTAATATTTCTCTCAAGATTTAAATCCTAAGCCCTCATCCCAAGCTAAGGTTCTCCTTTAAGGTTCTTCTTCAAGCTTTAAGTCTCCATTTCCAATCTTCACCAAGTTTATCTTCAAGCTAAGGTATGTGGGTTTCTTTTATGGGTTCCTCTCATCCATCATACCCAAGCCTCCTTTTACTAAAATTATATGATTTAAAGTTGATTTACAAATGGGTCTTGATTATTATGAAATTTATCGCACATTATATTAAAGCTATGTAAAATTGTGACTGTTTTGCTATGTTTTGAGCTCTAAATCTTGTATCTAATGTTGGATTTGATGAGGGGTTTTGATGTGAATGTCTTAGGGGTTTTGCAAGGTGTTGATTGATGGTTTTACAATAGTTTTTCTTGCATGATTTCATCTCTAAATTGCATGGTTTTTTACCCCCATTTCACACGCTCAAAGTGTTTGATAAAATGTCTAGCTAGGGTTTCTTGAGGAATTGAAGGTCCAAAGCATGAGATATGATATGAATGATGTTATGGTGATGAAATGAGCTTATGTATATGATTATTTCTATATTAGGTGTTGTACTAGAGAATATGGTAAATCCTACATAAAGTGTTGCATTAGACCAGACTCGATCCGGGGTGGGGGGACAAGAGCCCGGGTAACCATATTAGGGGTTTATACTCATCAACCATGAGAGGAGTTTGTAATTCATCACCATGTTGATAAGGTGTGATTACCAACAACTATGTGAGGGGTCATAGAGGCCCACGCTTGAGAGGCACCAATGCTTATTTCCTTTATGGTGAGGAGGGGCATAAGAAAAAGGATTGTACTTGTAAAACACTATAAGGATAAACGAGGTGATGGTGTGATGACTAATCCAAAGTGTCAATGTTGTGGAAGGAACCACGGTGGCCCATGTTGAAAGAACACTAGTGCTTGCTTTGGATGTGGTAAGGTGGGTCAAAAGCTTGTGGATTGTCCATTTATTCAAAGGGGGTATAAGGGTGGTCGACTTTTGGACCATGGTGGCTATGTTGATCAAGTGCTTCAAGGAGGGGTTGAGGTGCCCAATGCAATTACTGGTAAGTTGAAGTTTCCTTGGCTTTGATGTACGTGCATTGTTAGGCCCGTTGTGCCACTACTTCTTCTCTATTCATCTTGGGTGATGGTGGGGCTTCTTGTGTGCCCAAGTTGATGTGTGGAGCTTTTGTGTCTATCATTTTTTCGGGTATATTATTTCTAGAAGGTTAGGTGATGATCCAAGTTTGTATTGTATTAGGTCTTGCTTTGCTGCTTATTGGAATTGAAATGGTGGAATTTGATGTCACTATAGTAATGGAATGGTTGCATGCATGTAGTTTCTTCATGGATGGTAGGACCCGTAGAGTTAGGATCGATTCCCTAATGAACCTATCTTTAAGGATAAGGTTGTTAAGTGGTAGCATGGAAGGTAGGTTCAATTCATATCTTAGGGTACTATTGGGTCTCTAAGGGCATTGCATTTGTCATCTCGTAAGAATGGAGGTGTAAAACCTAAGTTTTTTGTTATTGAGTTGTTGTTGGTGGTAGATGAGGCCTTGAATGTCCCTACTCGATATTTCGAAATAGGGGTAGCGTCTTTTGGTTGGAATAACGTGCCGATTGTTCCTACAAGTCTCATGAATATAGGATCTTTTAGCCCCTACTCTAATAGGCTTATGGTGGTTTGGTAATAATATAATGGTTTGTGCTCCCTAATGGGGTAGTCCATATGAGTCTTTTGAGGGTAATACAACTAAGTTTAAGGAAGAAGGTTGGATGTTAAATAAGAGGAATGGAGATTCTGGTGGTAGGAGGTTGCCTTCCTAGGTCATGTGATGTCAGGTGATGGTATTAAGGTGAACCCTAGTTAGATGAAGGTGATTAGAGGTTAGCGTAGACCTTGGTTTCCTTGGATATTAGGAGCCTCTTAGGCATTAGTGGGCTATTACCGGAGATTGTTAGTAGGTTCTCTTCTATTTTTACTCCTATGACTTAGTCGACCCTAAGTAAGGCCAGGTTGTGACCGATGTTTTGAGTAGGGTGATTTGATAGGTCTGGGAGCTACTATTTCTTGTATTATTCCTTGGTGCTAGTAGGATTCATGGGTATGTGGATTGATCCTTGATCCCTTTCAATCAAGGAGACCCAAAATTATTTTCAAGAAAACCTACATGGATTTTTCTTATTTTAAATTGGGATTAGAATATTATGATTCCTAAAATTTTATTGATACATGGGTAATATTTATTTGATGATTTTAATGTGATTTAAACTGTTATTTGAGGATTTACTTTGGGTTTATGAAGTTATAAGTATGCATGTTCTCCTTTTTGAATTATTTATGCATGAGAGGTTATAGTATGGTTTTAATGTGGAATCAATTATGTTTTCGCTTCAACTTTGTATTATAAATGTTGATTTTTAAATGGAGTCTTTATTACTCATGTCATTTCGTCATTGTTCACAGCATACACATTTATGTACACAGATTATTATGAAAAATTATGAGAGGTTATAGTATGGTTTTAATGTGGAATCAATTATGTTTTCTCTTCAACTTTGTATTATAAATGTTGATTTTTAAATGGAGTCTTAATTACTCATTCATTTCCTCATTGTTCACAGCACACACATTTATGTACACAGATTATTATGAAAAATTATGACATGGGCAAGCCCAATTTCATTTTATGGTATGATCTTGACAAAAGGTTGGTTATGACAATATTGTGATCACATATATGTCTTTGATTTTGGCTCTTTAAGTATTTTGGGTGTTTGCACCATTTTTTATATGAATGGGCTATTTCTATGCATGAGTATTATGACAATGAAATTATGATCTTGGCATTTGAGCCTAAGTATGAATTATAATGAATGGTGTTTGGCTTTTAAGCCCAATTGTTCATTGAAATGATTTGAAAAATGACTATTGCCTCTTTCAAAGTATGTACATGCATATTATAAGTATTCTTGTGGGATGACAACTTAGCTTGTTGTGTTGGGGGGTATTGGGTAGCTTGGGCTACTTGCATAACACGTTTCTAATGAGTGTAGAACTTATAAGGTTGTAATATGATGGGTAAGGATGGTCGATCTTTTTGGTCTACTATAACAGGTCAGTCACTACTATAAGATTGATATTTTGTTCGGGTTTTGTTCCCAAGTAAGGATGAGGGTAGGTCATATCCATAAGTGTCCTTTTCAGACTAGGAGTGAGCATTTTAAATATTGGTGAAGTTGTTTGCTTAGCTTATCCATCGGTTGTGTTATGAGTTTCATGAATAGGGTCTTAAAACCCTACCTTGGTATGTTTGTGGTGATTTTTAGTGATTAGGTGTTGATTTATTTAGAGCTTGTGAATCATTTGGGGCATTGGTTGCTAAATATGATATGTGTGAGTTGAGTATAACAAGAAGGTTGTTAGAACTCAGGAATTATGGTATGAGTGTGCATTGGTTTTTCCCGATAAGGCTAATGTTGTGATTGATGCTCTAGGTAGCCTAGTGTGTGCAGATAACGGTGGTAAGGAGATGCCTAGTAGAGTCCATCATTGGCTAGATAGAGAGTTAGGTTTAAGGAAGTTGAGAAAGGTTGTATAATGTTCTTGATAGTTCCAAATCTTCTTGTGTTAAGAGGACTAGATTAGGCAAGGCCTTGATTCCGCCTCATTAGAGTTGGAAGTTTGGGGTGAGAGAATGATAGAGTGGAAGTTTCCTCCCAAAGGGGAGATGGCGGTTACGGTACAAAGTGGGTTAGGTGTATTTAAGATTGACGATTAAGTTGAGGATTGTGAGTCCTTATAGAATGTAGAGGGAGGTTGGTAAGGTTTCATAAGTTTGGGTATTGTCCTAAGGATGTAGTTATGCTTCGTCCAGTTCTTCATGCTTCTAGGTGGATGGAATGTGTTTGTGACTCCTCATGCATCTAGGGGACCCGAAAAAGTGCCCGAAAATGTGTCTCGGAAGTACCCGGAATCATAATTTTCATATATCTAAAAATTCATTCGTTATTTCGAAAATCCGACTTCATATTCTTGTTCAGGTGTAAAATTGAGTGGGAGATGGGTCTAGCCCGAATTTTAGAGCAACCGTAACAAAATTCAAAAATCGCAAAAAAACACGATTCAGGAGGGTCAAATTCTAAGGGGTATATCACTTAGCACACAAAGAACTGGGTGGCCCACAACCTATCAAATTAAAGCACTTTGAATTATCTTTCTAATACACTTGGTTTCACCTCATTCCGAGTTCAGATAAAGGATTTATGCCCATTTTCATAGAACTTGTTTGTTAAGAAAATGCAAATTTCAGTGGAGTTTTCACATTGTGGCCCTATTATTTTTTGGTGATTGTTTTAATTTTTTGGTCAAAAACTTTTACGTCTTGGGCCTAAGGGTTCCCACAATTGAAAATACATATACTTAGCCTTATTTCACCATCATATCGTCCTAAATATTCCCCAATACTAACTCAAACACAAAGACTAACATTCCTCTCAAGATTCAAGTTCCAAGCCCTCATCCCAAGTTAAGGTTCTCCTTCAAGGTTGTTCTTCAAGCTTCAAGTCTCCATCTCCAATCTTCACCTACTTCATCTCTAAGCTAAGGTACGTGGGTTTCTTTTACGAGTTTCTTTTGCCCACGATAACCAAGCCTCCTTTTACTCAAATTACATGATTTAAATCTGATTTACAAATGGCTCTTGATTATTATGAAATTCACTACACACTATGTTAAACCTATGTAAAGTTATGACTGTTTTGCTATGTTTTGAGCTATAAATCTTGGTTTTAATGTTGAATTTGAAGAAGGGTTTGATGTGAATTTCTTGGGGGTGTTGCAAGGTATTAATTGATGGTTCTACAATAGATTTTCTTGTATAATTTCATCTAGAAGTTGCATGGTGGTTTACCCCCATTTCACACCCTCAAAGTTTCTTATAAAATGTCCGGCTAGGGTTTCTTGAGGAATTGAAGGTCCAAAGAGTGATATATGATATGAATGATATTATGATGATGAAATGAGCTTACGTATATGATTATTTTTATATGAAATGTTGCACTAGGCATATTATAAATCTTATATAAAGTGTTTTATTAGACCATACTCGATCCGGGGGGGACAAGAGCTTGAGTAACCACGTTGGGGGTTTATACTCATCAAGCATGTGAGAGGTTCATACTTCTTCACCGTGTTGGTAATGTTTGATTACCATCAACCATATGAGGGGCTTATACTACACAACCACCAAGGTTTTTATACCTTGAACAGCTAGCTTTGGTCTCTTCTTCACATTTGATATCCTATATGATCATGGTTTACTTGAGCATGTTTTACTTAAGTATTGAACTTACATATCATATTGTTATATTATGTCTATTGCTTAATATTATGCATTTTTCCTATGATGCCTACTTGTTGTTGCATTACATCCTACATACTTAGTATATTCAGACGTACCAAAACATACTCTAGCCTTCATGATATCACATGTAAGGATCGAAGCCCAAGTTTATCATTCTTCTCCTCCACGTGGCTAGTTTAGTACTACTCAAGCTTGTTAGTAAGTTCTCTACTACGGGGACCTTATTATTTGTTTCTCCTATTATGTATTGAACACTCTTTTGTACTTTCTATTTAGACTATGAGGGTGGACTTGGTTGCTTTATCTTGCCCCCCGCTCTTATCTATGTAGTAGAGATGTTGTTAGACATGCTATGTATCTATGATATGAGCTTTGACTCTTGTCCCTTTATTACGATATTGTGCAAGCTTTTCCCTTAGTCCCATTGCCCGTGTTTCTACTCTTTTACGTCATTTAAATGCTTCCGCAACCAATGTTGTGAAATGATAAGTTAAGAGGCTTGTTTTGGGACCCTCTTCGGGCTCCCCATTCGTTGTGTCACGTCTAGGTTTGGGTCATGACAAACTTGGTATCAAAGCACTAGGTTGTTAGATCCTCGAACTCCAACACACCACGTCGATTAGAGTCTTATTCATTGTTGTGTATTTCACCACAACTATGATTAGAAGGCTATGGGATATTCTAGGAAATGTTTCACTTCTTGATGATCCATGTCTTGTGGTAGAGTTAGGCATCCTAGGGCTTATTGCTAACCCCTAGTTGTTACATTTTAGGATATGTCTCAATCTACTCAAGACGGTGACATATCAAATGTGGAGGTTCAAAATGCTCTATAGGTAATGGCCAAAGCGATGACAACATTAGAAACTCAACTCAATCATCAAGTGGGTGCTGCTCTCGAGACTTCTAGTGGGGCGAGGAGAGGTAGTGAGGCCAAGAGGTCCCATAACGTGGGTAAGTTCAAAAGTATCATATGTAGAGGTGTTCGTGGTGTGGCCCTTAATGGTGTGTGTTCTAATTATGGAGGGGTTCATAGAGGCCCATGCTTGAGAGGCACCAATGCTTGTTTCTATTGTGGTGAGGAGGGGCATAAGAAGAAGGATTGTACTTGTAAATGCTATAAGGATAAACGAGGTGATGGTGGGATGACTAATCCCAAGTGTCAAAGGTGCGGAAAGAACCATGGTGGCCCATGTCGAAGGAACACTAGTGCTTGCTTTGGATGTGGTAAGGTGGGTCACAAGATTGTGGATTGTCCATTTATTTCAAGGGGGTGTAAGGGTGGTCGACTTTTGGACCATGGTGGCTATGTTGATCAAGTTCTTCAGGGAGGGGTTCCCCGATTCTGTTACAAGTAAGTTGAGGTTTCCTTGGTTTTGATGTGCATGCAATGTTAGGCCCGATGTGCCACTACTTCTTCTTCTTCTTGGTTGATGGTGGCGATTCATGTATACCCAAGTTGTTGTGTGGATCTTTGGTGTTTGTCCTTTTGTTGGGTATATTGTTGCTAGAAGGTTCATAGGTGATGGTCCAAGTTTGTATTGTATTAGGTCTTGCTTTGTCTCTTGTTAGAATTAACATGGTGGAATTTGATGTCACTATAGTAATGGAATGTTGCATGCATGTAGTGTCTTCATGGATAGTTGGACCTGCAGAGTTAGTCCTCGATTCACTAATTAACCTGTCTTTAAGAGGAAGGTTGTTAAGTGTTAGCATGGAAGGTAGGTTAACTTCATGTCTTACTATACAATTTGGTCACTAAGGGGGGTTACATTTGTCATCTTTTAAGAATGAAGGTCTAAAACCATAGTTGTGTTGTTATTGAGTTGTTGAATGTGGTAAATAAGGCCTTGAATGTCCCTATCCGATATTTTGACATTGGGTTAGCATCGTTTGGTTTGACTAGTGCGCCAATTATGCCTATAAGTCTCTAGAATAGGATCTTTTAGCCCCTACTTTAATAGGCTTATGGTGGTTTTGGTGATGATACGATGGTTTGTGTTCTCTAATGGGGTAATGCATGTGAGTCTTTTGAGAGTAGTACAATGATGTTTAAGGAAGAAGGTTGGATGTTAAAAAGGAGGAGTGGAGATTTTGGTGGTAAAAGGTTGCCTTCGTAGGTCGTGTGATGCCGGGTGATGGTATTAAGGTGAACCCTAGTAAGAACAAGGTGATTAGAGGTTTGTCTAGACCTTGGCTTCCTTGGGTATTAGAAGCCTCTTGGGTATTAATGGGCTATTACTGGAGATTGTGAGTAGGTTCGCTTCTATTGTTACTCCTATGACTTAGTCAATCATAAGTTAGGCCATGTTATGACCGACATTTTGTGTAGGGTGATTTGATAGGTCTAGGAGTTGCTATTTCTTGTGTTAATCCTTAGTGCTAGTAGGATTCATGTGTATTTGGGTTGATCCTTGATCCCTTTTAATCAAGGAGACCCAAAATTATTTTCAAGAAGACCTACATGGATTTTTCTTAATTTAATTTGGGATTTGAATATTATGATTCCTAAAATTCTATTGATACATGGGTAGTGTTTATTTGATGATTTAAATGTTATTTAAACCATTCTATGAGGATTTACTTTGGGTTTATGAAGTTACAAGCATGCATGTTCCCCTTTTTGAATTATTTATGCATGAGAGGTTACACTATGGATTTAATGTAGAATTAATTATATTTTCACTTAATCTATAAATGTTGATTTTTAAATGGAGTCTTAATTACCCATGTCATTTCTCATTTCTCATAGCATATGCATTGATGTACATGGATTATTTTGAAAAATCATGATATGGGTAAGCCCAATTTCGTTTTATGGTATGATTTTGATAAAAGATTGGTTATGACAATATTGTGATCACAGATATGTATTTGATTTTGGCTCTTTAAGCATTTTGGGTGCTTGCACCATTTTTTATATGAATGGGCTATTCCCATGCATGAGTATTATGGCTATGAAATTATGATCTTGGCATTTGAGTCTAAGCATGAATTATTATGAATTGTGTTTGGGTTTTAAGCCCAATTGTGCATTGAAATGATTTGGAAAATGGCTATTACCTCTTTGAAAGTATGTACATGCATATTATAAGTATTCTTGTGGGATGACGACTTAGCTTGTTATGTTGGGGGGTCTTGGGGTAGCTTGGGCTACTTGCATGGCATGTTTCTAATGAGTGTAGAACTCTTAAGATTGTAATATGATGGGTAAGGATGGTCGATCTATTTTGTCTACTATAACGGGTCAGTCACTACTCTAAGATTGATATTTGGTTCGAATTTTGTCCCCAAGTAAGGATGAGGGTAGGTGATATCCCTAAGTGTCCTTTTCGGATTAGGGGTGAGCATTTTGAATATTGGTGGAGTTGTTTGGTCTGCTTATGCGTCGGTTGTGTTATGGGTTTCATGAATAGGGTATTAAAACTCTACCTTGATATGTTTATGGTTATTTCTAGTGATGAGGTATTGATTTATTTAGAGCTTGTGAATCATTTGGGTGATTGGTGCTAAATATGATATATGAGTATTAGTGTGCATTGGTTTTTCCAACAAGGCTAGTATTATGGTTGGTGCTCTAGGTAGCCTAGTGTGAGTGGATAATGGTGGTAAGGAGATGCCTAGTAGAGTCCATTGTTGGCTAGATGGGGAGTTAGGTTGAAGGAAGTTGAGAAGGGTTGTATAATGTTCTTGGTAGTTCCAAATCTGCTTGGGTTAAGAGAACTAGATTAGGCAAGGCCTTGATTCCACCTTATAAGAGCTGGAAGTTTAAAGTGAGAGAATGATAGAGTGGAGGCTGTCCTCTAAGGGGGAGATGGCGGTTATGGCACTAAGTGGGTTAGGTGTATTTAAGATTGGCAATTGAGTTGAGGAGTGTGAGTCCTTATAGAGTGTAGAGGGCGGTTGGTAAGGTTTCATAAGTTTGGGGATTTTCCTATAGATGTAGAGATGGTTCATATGGTTCTTCATGCTTCTAGGTGGATGGTATGTGTTTATGACTCTTCATGCTTCCAGGGGACCCCAAAAATTACCCGAAAATGTGTCTCGGAAGTACTCAAAGTAATTTTCATATATCTAAAAATCTGTTCGTTATATCAAAAATTTGACTTCATATTCTGGTTCAGGGGGTTAAATTGAGTGAGAAATGGGTATAACCCAAATTTTAGAGCAACCATATCAAAATTCAAAAATCGCAAAACAACGCGATTTAAGAGGGTCAACTTCGAAGCTATCACGCCCAAAGTGTCGTTAAGGCAGACTGGCACCCATTGCCAATAAGGCTCGGGAGAACCAAGTTGTACCCATATGCTTTCTACACATATTATAAGGGATCTCTATATTCAACATGCATTTAAGAATAAACAATAATAGCAAGCCAAAAGGAAATGCATATGGCTAGGCCATTGGGGCCACGTTGCTAAAGTACGAGACATGACAACACTTTAATTTACAAAATCTACAAAGCCTCTAGATAAGGAAAAGTATCTGATAAGGGCTGGGACGGATTCCGCCTCGACTAACTATACAATACAAAAATATAAGCTCTAGACACACAAAGCTTCAAAGCAACCTGGAGCTTGGTAACAGCAGTAGGATATCCTGTACTCCTACTGGGGGATCTACTAGCACCTATACCTGCAACAGGTAACCCATAAGGGACGTTAGTGCGAGATGATGTACTGAATATGTAAGGCAGGAAATACTATATATGAAGTAACAACTTAAATGAAACTATGCACTAGTATAGGATAAGAGACCACCTATAGTTATACTATGGGATCCTGTACTTTATGTTCTTTTTATTACTTTACCTTTACTGTATAATCTGTGCACAACATGTAATACAAATGACCAGCTAATTAGTGGTAAATCTATATTAGGATTGGCCCTGGCTAGGCTTTTCCTTTCACCCCCTGGGCTACCTGCAGTGATAGGATTGACCCTGGCTAGGTGATTCTTCCACCCCTTGGGTTACCACCCATCAATAAGTAATATACTTTACCTTTAAATTACCTCTGAGATACTTCTTTTGGTGGTCGCAATATTTGAGTTGTATGACTATAGATGTAGCATGTGACATGTAAATAAGCATACAAGACGATATGACAACTAAAATAGTATATTACACAAATAATGAAATGCTTATGAAATGAAACAACTTGTGGACTTTATTTAGCATGAAAAACCCATGTAACTTGGTATCCACGTATGTACGCTAATTTGAAGATAACTATGTATGGGAACATATGAACATGTGAAAGAGTGGAGACACGGTTAATAGTTGTGTTGGAGTTGGTAAGTGCCTCTACGTGCCAAGGAGGGATCTATGTTTCATGCCAAATAATATGAAATCAAGTAGCCTTACGTACCTCGTTGTATGACCTTGCTATTACCTCGATATAACCTTCCCTTCCTCCAAATATTTATCTACAGTATAGTAGGTGATAAAACTAGCATTAGCAGCCAACAGATATATCTTGGCAGCCCAATCTCACAAAAAAACAACACATGAGCAGCAACTATATAATTATAAACCCGAGCATATTCTTACAACCTTTCCGCCCCTAATCGTATTTTCTAATACATATTCTCATATACATATCAGGTGCAGCCTGTTTTAGTGCCTTAATAGTCTTACTATAGCCCACAATGCACAACATATAAAAATTCTACAGAACATATAAATAAGCGGCATAAGGTTACATCCCTTCGCTACATTTCAACATTGACAATTCCAAACCTATTCCAACTTTAATCAAACAGCCCCCACCATATATACACATAAAACCATTCCTAAAAAAGTTCAAAAACAGTCGTCAAAATAGCTGTAGGACATGATACTATAGTCCTCAATCCATCAGCCCACAATTTCTATAAACAACAAACTTAGGATAACACGTTAAACCTCGATTGTTTATGTATACCAAACAGTGCAGCAACCTTTATACATCATTATAGAACTGAAACAAATTAAGAAAAGCAACCTTCTTTCATAATCAAGCCAACCAAGAAGATAAAATATCCCAAAATAAACAATAAAAGTATACAACAACCCTTGGAACACATGTTGTCCAAAAGTTTCAGCATATACCTAACCAACATAGTCTCTTGTTTTTCAATAAGAAAACCATACTAAAAACATAAGTAAATTTACTTACCATTGCCTTCAAGGTGTAGCGCTTCTACAAAAACCCCAAAAGTGTCCTTGTGGCTGGTTTGCAAGGTTAAGAAAGTGTACAGAGAAAGCTTGTGAAAGCTGATTTTTTTTTTACAAGTTGAAGTAGCTTAAAGGTGTTGCTTGTAAGCCTTTTTAAAGAGACAATTTAGGCCAAATTTCTCTTTTAATATTTAACCTTATTTTTTCAAGTTACTAATGTACCATTTTTCCCCTTTCATTTTGGCCTTAATGGGTTGCAAATTAATGGGCCTTTGCTGCCCATTTTTCCGCTTTCTCTCTAGTTAGTTGGGCCTAAATTATCAAATGAATTGTAATGCGCTTTGGCCCTTTTTCTATTCTTCTTGGGCTAAAAATAGAGTTCGTTTATGATGCCAAAACAACACAGACTTTATCTATGATCGGACTTGGACAGATTCAACGTCGGGCCTCATCTCCGTCTAGCTCGCAAGTTTAAGCTAAGCAAGTAGGTGACTCACCTTCTAGCTTCCTCCTACAAGCACCTCAATTCTCTCACATTGATTAGGATAGTGATCTCCTTAATTTTACACAAAACTTGCATACACTCGATCCTCTTAAGCATTAGACGCATATATCGCCCTCTAACATGAGATTCAACAACAACAACAACAACATACCCAGTGAAATCCCACAAGTGGGGTCTGGGGAGGGTAGATTGTACGCAGACCTTACCACTACCTCATTGAGGTAGAGAGGCTGTTTCCTAAAGCCCTCAGCTCAAAACCCATAAGCAGAAATATCTAGATTCAAGCACATTTAAAAATAGGTCCTAATTTGACCCAAACCATATTATGCTTCATTTGCTTAGAACTAATACATGTAGGATGTGGGGTGTTACATAAGGGGCATATCTCTTAGCACACAAAGCATTGGTTCTTTAATGACTTACCAAATCAAATCCCTTTGAATTAACTTTCCAACGCACTTGGTTTCATCTCATTCCAAGTTCGGATGAAGGATTTATACCCATTTTTGTAGAACTCATTTATGGAGAAAATGCAAATTCCAGTGGGGTTTTCACGTCGATTGGATGACGCGCCCCATTTATTTTTTGGTTCCTATTTCAATTTTTATGGTCCAAGACTTTTATGCCTTGTGCCTAAAGGTTCCCACACTTGAAAATACCTATACTTAACCTTATTTCACCCTCCTATCATCCTAAACATTCCCCAATACTCACTCAAATACTTAGACTAATATTCCTCACAAGATTCAAGTCCCAAGCTCTCATCCCAAGCTAAGGTTCTCCTTCAAGGTTCTTCTTCAAGCTTCAAGTCTCCATCTCCAATCTTCACTAAGTTCATCTCCAAGCTGAGGTATGTAGGTTTCTTTGATGGGTTCCTTTCACCGATGATAACCAAGCCTCCTTTTACTCAAATTGCATGATGTAAAATTTTTTTACAAATGATTCTTGATTATTATGAAATTCATTGCACACTATGTTAAAGCTATGTAAAGTTATGACTGTTTCGCTATGTTTTGAGCTCTAAATTTTGGATCTACTTTTGGATTTGATGAGGGGTTTTGATGTGAATGTCTTGGGGGTGTTACAAGGTATTGACTGATGGTTTTACAATAGATTTTCTTGCATCATTTTATCTCTAAATTGCATGATCTTTTACACTAATTTCACACCCTTAAAGTGTTTGATAAAATGTCCTCCTAGGGTTTCTTGAGGAATTGAAGGTCCAAAGCATGAGATGTTATATAAATATTATGATGATCAAATGAGATTAAGTATATGAATATTCCTATATGAAGTATTGCACTAGAGCATAAGATAAATCCAATATAAAGTTCTGCATTAGA
>JAABOM020113633.1:0-23775 GCA_011800125.2 Solanum clarkiae | reverse complement strand
TTATTTGAATCTAAAGAGGAAGTCCAACATACAGAATTGGGGCACTAATAGGTATGTGTTACTGAATACTTAATGTGCTGCTAAAGTCTGTGTAGGTAAAAGTTTAGACTTGGCTAAGCTATCTAATTGTGCTTACATTCGAGGACGAATGTTCCTAGAGGGGAGGGAGGATGTAATACCCCACACCTTACACTACACTACTAGTACAATTCAAATGAAATATGACATTATTTGGTTAAACCAATGCTAATTTTCAAAAGTGCTTGAATCTCGCGTTAATGGACTATATGTGCGTCTAGCGCTTGAGAGGGTCGAGTGTATATATGTTTTGTGTCGAAATGAGGATATTACAGACTTAAAATAAAGTGAGAGAATTGAGGTGCTTTTAGGACTTAGAAGCAAGGAGGTGAGTCAGCTACTTGCTTATCTTAAAATTGCTAACTAAATGGAGACGAGACCCGACGTCGAAATTGTCCAAGTTTGGTTATGAATAAATTATGTGTTAAGGCTGTAACTTTGGGCCATGATTTAATATCACACATGGACTATATTTATAGTCCAAGGATGATAATAAGAAAGGCCCAAAGATATCACAAGACTCTTGGAAACTTTAGGCCCAAACCAAGAAGAACAAAATCTGAAAAATTGGCAACCCAAGTCCAATTAAGTTGGTGCCCCAAAAGGCCCAAATGAAAGGATAAAGCAGCTGCATCACCTACTTAAGGGAATAAGTCTGAGAATGCCTTAGTAAGGCAGAATAAATTCCCCTTTAAAAAGGGCCAAAGCAGCTCCCACAAGGCCATTGTTCACTTGGAGTTACAAACAAAAAGGAAAAAAAATAGTTTTGCTTCCAACATTCTCTCAACATGTTTTGGCTTGCCAAGTAGCAAAGAAAGAACTTCTAGGGTTCTTATAGAATCTATACACCTTTAAGGTAGTGGTAGGTAAGCTTACATTTGCTTTTAGTATGATTTTACTATGAAAAATAAGAAGTATATGTTAGTATGATTGTGCTGGAATTTCTAGGCAGATTGTGTACTAAGGAGTCTTGTGCACTTTTCTTGTTAATTAAGAGGTTTTTCTCTTGTTGGATGGATTTATAATGTATTAGTACTTAGTTATGAAGCAAATACTGGTTTTACAGTAGTGTAAAAAGGCTGATTAATTGCTGTTACAGTCCACAAAAGTGAGTCGTTATATAATATCGTGATCATGTGCTTCGTATGAACTTATGGACTATTGGAGAGCAAGCTGTTGCTTCATGTCTTTAATAACTTATTTGTTGCTGTTTTGAGGCTGGTCTATAGCTGTTTATATGTGTAAATGTTGTTGAAATAGTTTGGTTAAATTTGGAATAAGTTTGGAGTTGTCGACGTTGAAAGGTAGAGAAAGAAAGTAACGTTATACTGTCCGTTTTTAGATTGCATGGGATTGTGGCGTGCTATGTTTTGTAGGCTATTGTAAGGTTGGTATGGCATTAGAACAGGTTGCACATGATGTGTATAAGTGAATGTGCACTAGGGAATATGATTAGAGGCAAAATGGTTGAAAGAATACGCTATGGTTCGTAATTGTCCGCTTGCTACCCATATGTTGTTTTGTTATGTAATTAGGCTACCAAAGTGTGGTTATTGGCTGCTAATTCTAGTTTTATCACCTACTATGTTGTAGATAAGTATTTGAAGTAAGGGAAGGCTATTTCGGTTTAGTAACAAGGTCATCCAACGAGGTATGTAAGATTATTTGATTTTGTATCATTTGGCATGAAACATAGATCCTTCCTTGGCACATAAAGGCACTTACCAACTCCGACATAATATTAACTGTGTCTCCATTCTTTGACATGTTCACATGATTCCAAAAATAGTCAATTTCAAATCTGGTTATATACATGAATTCCAAGATACATGTACTCCTTTTTTCTAAGTAAAGTTCACAGGTTGTTCCATTTCATATGCATATTATTATTTCTGTAACGTACTCTTTTTCTATTATCATATTGTCTTGTATAGTTATCTGCATGTCACCTGCTACATATACAGTCATACAGTTCCAATATTGTGACCACCATAAGAATCATCTCAAAGGTAATTGAAAGATAAAGTATACAGTTTATGGGTGGTACCCCGAGGGGGTTCGTTGAGAACCTAGCATAGGGACGATCCTGATACAGTTTACGGGTGGTACCCCGAGGGGGTTCATTGAGAACCTAGCATTGGGACAATCCCGATACAGTTTACGGGTGGTACCCTGAGGGGGTTCATTGCAAACCTAGCATAGGGAAGATCCTGATACTGTTTCACCACTGATCAGTTGGTTATATGTTACAGCTGTGCATAGATTTTATATTAAAGAATTTACAGTAAAGGTAAAGTGATATAAAGAACATAAAGTACATGATTCCACAGTATAACTCAGGGTGGTCCCTGATCTTCTACAGATGCATGGTTTTATTTGAGTTATTACTTTACGTACAGTATATCCTGTCTTACATACTTAGTACATTATCTTGTACTAACGTCCCTTATGGGGGACCTGCATTTCATGCTGCAGGTACAGACGCTAGTAGATCTCCCTAGTAGGAGTACAAGATATTCAGCTGCTGTCGTCAAGCTCCAGGTTGCTTCGGGGTTTTGTATACGTCTAGAGTTTATGTGCATATTGTACAGTTGGTTGAGGCGGGGCCTGTCCCAACCCTTTTCGGATGTTTTTCTTTATTTAGAGTCTTTGTAGACTATGTAAAGTAGAAGTGAAAGTCATGTCTTGTACTTTAAGTACCATAGCCCCAATGGCCTAGTTATATATGTTACTTTTGGCTTGTTATCACTGTTTATCTTCTTAAAGGCATGTCAAACGTAGAAACCCCTTATGATATGTATAGAACGTATATAGTTACAGGTTGCTTCTCCCGAGCCTTATCGGCAGTGGGTGCCGGTCCGCCCTACGCGACTTTGGGGGCGTGACATAGACCAAGTAGATATAACTCTAAATCCAAGGCATAACATCCCCTCGGTACATATGGTTGGGCATGACACCCCCCAGCAGGTGACCGGGCATGACACTCCCCAGCGAAGTGTGGTTTACTTGCTAAGATAAACCGAACATGATAAAACATGTGAATGTACACTAGATAGATCCACTACTATAGCAGGGGTAATATATAATCCTATAGTGACACATAATTTAGACACTAAAGACTTGATAAAAGGACCCCTTGTGTTGAGCCCCCATCTTAAGTCTCAATCGGTTCTAGGTCTAATCCCACAAAATATTTGAAATAATTATAACTTAAATAACTTGTAAAAGCATGATAATCATAACATGAGTAGCTCTTGAATATGATTGACCTCTATTAGTGAGCCTAACTTGAAGATGTGAATAGATCATAATCATACATGAACCCTTGCTTTAAAATGAATGGCTCTCAAGAGATAAAAATTTTGAAATAGGGCTTGACTTGATACTTGTAAAATCATAGATACTTTTCATGAATTCAATACATACTTGTAATCCCTTAATCATCATGAATTCACTTGACTTCTAAATCATGTAAATAACGTGAGAGTTCTAGTCATGTAATTTCATCAAACACTTAGTGGGCATATGATACTTGTTCAAAATCATGCAACTCAAAATCATAAAAAAATGAGTAAATCAATTCAAAATCAACCCACCAATCTTGTAGTAAAATCCCAAATTGGGTATCATCAAATACATCTCGAAAGTTCATCATAGTTTATAGCTTTCATAGCTCAAATCATGCATAATCACAATGGACAAAGATTAACTCATAGTATAAGTTTAAAATAGATATTCATGCATAATCAAAAATACTTGACCAAATCCCAGCATATTTCATGCTCATACTCCATAATAAGAGATACCAATAAGTAATACAACTTGAAATCATGCAATTTTCATAAAAAGAAAGATTACGCTCCATGGGCAAATGGACCCAATGGATGAAACCCACATACCTCAAACTTGAATTTTCTTGAGATGAGCTTGAAGGAGAGTTGAAGCTTGGATTGAATCCTTGATTCCAAAATTAAGCTTGAAATCCTTAAATTTAAACGAAACATTTGAAAAGTCTTGGAGAGAGCTTTGAGTGATATAGAGTTGAAAAATGACTAAGAATGAGAGATTTCACATTTAAATGGGCATGGGTCTATGACTCCAATGCCCTTGGGCAAATAAAAAAACCAAGGAAAATGTTGCACTAGTCCGCGCCCTAGGCATGACGCGGACCAGGCGCGTCGCGGCCTAGGCGCACAGGTTCTCTGGAAATCAAAAATTAATGAAAATTATTTTTCGCTACAGGTCTTCCAAAATCCATGTTATATCCATTTTTCACTCAATTGTTTTCCCTGATCAAGAATTTTAAATTGGATTTTCAAAATCATGCATGGATTTTGAGATATATGGAAATTACGATTATGGGCTTTTCGAAGCACATGACGGGCGTTTCACTATTCTCCTTTTCTTGAATTAGGTGCCTAACATAGGATATGTTTATGCCCCAAGGGGGAAAGTATGTTAAGGATCTACCTTTGGCAAGTAGGTCACTTCTTATCCGTTGTAGAGGAGGCAACGGGGTTCCAAGGCGTAGTTCACTTGATCTCATGTCAATTATGGTCCCATCCTCAATATATGTGAAGTATTTTTGTATACATGCATCATGCTCATCATGGCATATTGATATACTACTTTCTTGTTATATGATTCTTTCTATATTATTGTCATCTAACACTAATTGCAGGTTAGTAAGTCATAAGGACATCCTTTATACTAAGTATATTCAAACGTACTAACGAATATTTTGCCTACATAATACTAGGACCAAGGAGTACATTCATCCATAATATGACATTTAGCTCGGATCCCCATTATTGCTTGGTTAGGTGAGTCCTATCTTCTAAGGACAACCCACCGTCCTTCTACCTATAGTTCTTATCTATTTTACTTACTTTGAGGGTGAGCTCGGGGTATGTCTTTGCCCTCGACTTATCTTATATTTAGAGGGATTGTTTGGCATCTTGTGCACTCTTTACGTTATATGCTAAGTATTGTATTTGGAATCTAGTTTATGGCTACTTATTGGTTATGTTACCAAAATACCCCTAGAGGAAAGTTGTGCGCATAATGTGTCTTCTCATGCTCTGATGGCAAATCCGAGGTCAAATTTGCGATCAACACGAAAAATTGAGGAGAAAAGTGGTTTCAATTGATTATTAGAGCAAGCGAAGAAAAAGAGAATTTTTTGATGCAAAAACATGAATAAGTGAGGGTGCTCGATAGGTATGAGATGCGGACCCGCCGTGGACCAACACTTGGCTTTATTCTAAAAAAAATTTTCGGGATTAGAAACCTCATTCTGTAAATTTTTGGCAAAAAATACCGAAATAAACCCTGTCCGCGTTGCAAACCCCATGTCCCGAGACTGCCTTTTTTCAAATTTTGTAAGGGGCATTCTAGACCTTTACAAACCCCTCCTAGACCTAATATATGATCAAAATGGGTTGTTTTAAGCATAGAAAGGGTTTTAACCCACTCTTAAGCCTTTCTAAGTTCTTGAAAAAGACCTAGGGCTAAAAGAGAAGAGAGGAGCTGTGAGTCGAGGATTTCAAGTCGGATTCATGCCAATTTAATTGTCTACCTTCATCCCAGATATGTAAGGCTGCCTAAAACATTAGATTATGTTCATCCATGTGCCCCGTTGTCTACTTGAGTTAAAGTCTTGATATAAATCGCATGTTTTAAATCCAATGGTTCATGAGTTCACAATTCTTGTACATGTTGGAGTTTCATGAAAATACTTGAGTCAATTTAGGAGTTGCATCATCATTACCATGAAATATGAATGTTATTCGAATGCTTGATATCCTAGCCCTAAATTTAGTATTTTCTTTGCTTACCAACTAAATTGAAAATTGTGAATCTAACCTTCTAAACCAAGTAAATTGAACCTGAGAAGCATGTTTTCTTTTTTCATATATGGATATAATGAATATCTATTATGTCTTATGTGTTGAACCTAGATGATGTGATGTACTTGACCATAATTAGTGAGAGTCTTGCATGATGTGAGTTAGAATGTTAAGTTGCATTTCATGAATGATGGTCCTAAGATTTTGAGTTATTGAGTAATTGAGCCAAGTTATTGAGAACTGAGTTGACTTGATTGAGTTGATTTAAAGAGTTGAGCTTGAGTTAATTTTCTAATTGGAAGGAGTATTGAGCACCAAGTTTGGTGATTGAGGAGCACCTAGGAACTACGTTGCCAGCATAGGATAGTCGTGCAGTTAACTATGATGGCGTACGTCCCAATAGATGGGCATTCTCTTTGGATCCAAGAGAGAGCAGAGATTGACGTCCTTTACCATGGCAAGTTTAGGGTGGACATGGCAACGACATCTTTTCATTATACATCACCAAAACTCATAGTGGGGTGGAGAGTTGTCGATTAGAGAAACTTTCAAGCAACACTTGAGTAAACATATCTTGATTTCCAAACTAAGTTGCATAAAAACATTGAGTCAAATTTTAAAGAATGATTTCAAACCTTAAAATTGCATATTTACTGAGTCGATTTTACTGAGTTGAGTTGAGCCTTATGTGTTCACTTTGGCCATTCCTACATACCAGTATATTCCATGCACTGATGCCCATTTGGACCTGCATCATTTCATGATGCAGAGGCAGGTATTAGAGGACTTCAGTAGATGCTCCATTGAAGTTTAGATTTGCATTTCCAAAGATGGTGAGCCTTCCTTATCTTCGGAGGAGCATTGTTTTTCTCTTTCATTGAGTATTTTATTTTCCTTGAGTTGGGTAGTCATGGCCCGTCATGGTACTATCCAGATATTAGAGGTAGAGGCTTCATAGACTTTGAGTAGAGGATGTTGAGTATTTTTCCTTTTCCAACTTTTGGTTTATTTGAGAATTTCTTTTTATATAAAGACTACACTATTTGATTTCTTTTACAGTCTTTTCTTTGAGCATTTTTCTTCTACTGTCGAGTATGATATAATGATGAGGCCAAGTGGTTCTCTCAGGGAATAGCAATCTCTAAGTACCGGCCATGCCAAGGGTACCCTCTTGGGAAGTGACAAACTTGGTATCAGAGTACAAAGTTCAAGAGTCCTAGGGATTCTATGAAGATGTGTCTGGTAGAGTATTTACTATTAGTGTGAAGTGCACCACACCCATAATAGGGAGGCTATAGGACATTAGGAATTGTTATACTTCTTCTAATTCTTATTTTTGCTATAGAGTTAAACTCTAGAAAATATCTCTTCTGAATCATGATTTACACGTTTGTAGACCATGCCTTCTAAATGCTTTGTGAACCCGAGGAATATCATCAGTACTGAGGGGCTTGAGCTTACTGCTCAACTTGCTACACATGCTACACGGGTAGAGGAGGACAAGGAGAATGATATAGAAGAACCTTGGAGCATAAAAGCTGAGTCAATAGGACATGAGCATAGTAAGCATGAGCAAGAGAATAAGAATAGGTCTCCCTTTCTGCAGAGACCCTAGAGTTATGCATCATCACTAATGAGTGTACCCATATCTGGTAACAGTTACAATTTGAGGCCATGGAGAAATAAGCCCTTCAGAGTCTGTAACCCTGCATCTTGTGGAAGTGTTGCTCGAGGACGTAAAGGAAAGCCACCACGTAAAGACTGTGGTAAACTTCATTTGGGGAAGTGTAGAATGGGCACTGATGGCTGCTATAAATATGGCCAAGTGGGTCACTTTTGGAGGGATTGCCTAATGTGGGCCAATAATGCTCAACCCACTACATATATACCACCAGTTAGAGGAAATATCAGAGATGCTATTTCTATCATGAGTGAGGCCATAGACCAGTTGTGTGCCGCAATAGTCACCCAAATCAGAAAAACACTCCAAGATATTATGATGGGTATGAATTGAGTCCTTACTCTTGATTATTTTGTGTTGGTAGATCCTAGTGATATTTTATCGATTGTGTCCCCTTATTTGGTGAGTAATTTGATTGAACTCCCGCATGTCTTCCTGAACCTTTTAGTGTGTCTACTTGAATTGGTGTTACTATTCTAGTTGAGAGGGTCTATAAAGATTGTTCTGTCCAACCTACCACAGAGATATCATGGCTAACTTAGTTGAGCTAATCGAGATACACTCTAGGCCCGACCCTCTTATTTGAAACATGCCTTTGATATTATCCATGAGAGAGAGAAACCTAAGAATGTGATTTAAGTTCTTGTAAACCATAAGTAGAGTTGTTATCACTGATCTAGAAGGACGATGAAGGAGAGGAGGAGGCCAAATATTTTGAGGCTTCTAACTAGAGTCATGTGTCCCCTAGGTAAGTGATGTATTGGTGATTTGATCCCCATAAGTCTTAATCGATGAGTAGTGAATACCATTTGATGTTCATGATGAGGTATAGAAAAAGCGTTAATGTCGAAATATGTTAGAGCGTGCTCAACCTAGAAAGAGGTTTATGTTGATGTCATAGTGTTAATGAGAGTAGCGTATAGATATTGAATGAGGGAACAAAGTGCTTCTAATGTGATAGATCTAAACAAGGCTTATGATTCCAAAGTAAGAGCCCCATGAAATTCATAGAGTTATGAGTTTAGTAGATAAGGAGGGGTAATTAATGGGCAGATGGTACTTGATCTATGAAGAGAGGTGTGTTGATCAATTATTCACTATGAGATTTTAGCAGGCCTATGTTCCTAAATTGTTACGTAATAGTCACAGGTTGGTGTAATATGAGAGAAGTGTGTGATGCACATGTTAGAACTAAGCCCAGTGCTTGAATTTCGTAGAGCAATGTGAAGAGGGAGGTAGCATTATGACAGTGATAATCTTAGTTGGAGATATGCTTTAAGAGTCTTGCTATAGTATGTTTTCGGAGTTCAGATGTTGACTTGTGAGGATGTGATGCTACAAGTATAGTATAGGTACCCCTTATACAGAGATAGTGAATCGAAGATGGAGCACTAGATAAGAAGAGGCTTAAGATGTGCATTCACTATACTGTAAAAATTGTGTGAAGCTCTAAGTTATGACTTGCTATGAAAACCTAGATAGTATATTTGAGATGTCAATGAAGAGTGAGCTAGTGTAAGTATTTCTAGGTCACCCTTAGCAATATAGGTTGATAGGCATTTATATATAAATGATGATGAGTTTTACCTTGAAACCAGGACTCCTTTAGTCACATATTTGAACTTAGAAGTTGGATGGAAGTAGAATAAACAAGAGGTTAGATGATAAGAGTTGTAGAAAGCGATAATGTGTGCTAATAAGAGTAGTAAGTATAGAGAAATGCCAATAGATCCAGAAGGAAGCTAAGAATAGTACCTCAAGAGAAAGTTCTAGTAGCGATTTTATATCTTTGAGCACAGAAGAATAGGAGAATTTAAGATGTTCCTATCGATAGTGATGCCCAAACCGTATAGAGAGCTATATTTATAGCTCAGTAGAGCTAGGGAGTGGACCTTTGAGCTAAGGGGGAGATGAGGAGTTGATAAACCAAGGTGAGTCTTGAATTTTCAATAACAATGAGTTGAACAGGATGAGATGTTGATGCTTTTCTATCTCTTATATTCCTTAAAGCTTGATCGAGGTGATATATTATTTCGATCTTACGTATGAGCATTGGTGTCACCCAAGTTACACATCCTTTTAAGAAGATAAAGTGATCTTTGTCAAAAAATAAAACTAACCAAGGTTAGGGTTGAAACAAAGGGAATACGTAGACTCAAGACAAATTCACCAATAAGGAATTTAAGTAGTTAACCAACATAATTCCCTAGAGGGGGGAAGTGGTTGTAATAATCAATAAGAAAGTAAACTAAAATATCACAAAAGACAATAAAATATAGAGAGAAACTAGGGTAACTTGTTCCCCATGATTCCCCAACTTAGTATCACCGGATAACCCGATTCTTGTCTAGTGTATAGCATGCAGGATGGTAATTTATGTTCATCAAGCCCTTTGGTCAAAGGTGAGAGGAGAATTTCACTATGTCACTTGGCCCATATCCGTAGTGTGAAATACTAACTGTTACCTATAAGTCCCGGTCAACCTCACCTTGGCCCAATTTGGTTGATTAGATGAAAACACATCATTAAATCCTATTAATCAATCTCTTTTGCTATTCATTACTACCTTGGTCCAGTCAATAACACTAATATTGGCCACCATTAAAAAACATGCAAAATGAAGAGAATAGATTAATACATGCATATACCCATTCCAAGAATTGCAAATCACTCGGGTTTACTAAGTTAGTTCTTCATGGTTCCCATAACTCTAGTTGTGGATTTAGCTACTCATGCCATGGGTAGATGAAGAAATTATGAATTGATAAAATATAATTAAACACTTACCCACAAGTAAATCCAATAAGAATGAGAATCACAAGTTTCATGGTCAAATTTACCCACAAGTATTTTATCAATATCTTCTCTTCCAAGTATTGAATTGTTCATGTATAAACCCTAAAAGTACTGAATAGTGATGTCCTCCCCTGTACAATAACCTAAAAGTACTATTTATAGTAATTATAATTATGTCCTAAATAAAATAGAAAAATTGGTTGGCGGACTCCACGAAAGGTCTCTACAAATTGTAATGTGATTTATGAGTCATAGTCGGGGTCTCATATTCAGCAACGACTCGTAGAATGCTCTACGACTTATATAGATGCCTCATATAGCTGAACTTCAAATATGATCCTTCATTGGAATTTGTCACAAAACCTCCTCTACTACTCATAAAATGCTCTAAAATTCGTAGACGGTCTCGTAAATCCCAAAAAACTAGAAATCGTCTAAAATTTTGCCCCAAATCATAGCCAACCCGTAATCCTATAAAACTAAACACAAAACACATAAAACACACAAATATTGCATTGAGAACACACAAAATCCTAAGTTTTAAGCATCTAAATGTGTTGTATTTTGACAGTACATCAACACCCTCAACTTAAAATTATTGCTTGTCCTCAAGCGATGACTCAATCTATATAGATAATACAGTAACACACAAAACTCAACTCAATGGCATATATCATATATATCTCAAACTCAGATACCCACACTAGCTTTACAAAGCAGGATCAGATAACTATTTAGCAAACCAATGCAGACTGGTGCATATGACAACACAACTATAACAATCAAGGAAATATCAATAGTCGACAATCACTGAACAAGTCAAATGCTAATAATGCAATACAAGGGCCTTAAGAGAAAGAAGTCCCATTTTTGAAACACAAAGATGATTTCTAGTTTAACCATGGAACTGTGCAAACACATTTACTCTCATAGAAGATATTCATGCACAATGACTAATACCATAGGCTTGCCCCTATACTCATGACTCAGACTTTTAACTATCTAAACTATAATCACTCTAGGACTTTCTAAGCTTGTAAGTAGGTTCAAGGGACTTTGGTGTGATATTTTAGAAAAATAATGACTAAAAGTCATCCTTGAAACTGTGTTTTTCTACACTTTTGCCTCACCAACTTTGTCATTTTCACCTTATTCTCCCTTTTTCTTCATTCAATCTTTTTTGGGTGCTTTCTTCTTATTTTTTAGTTTTTTGCTTTGTTTTTATGCTTCGTTTTGCTTTTTAGATCAATCTAAGGAATGTTTTATTTTTCTTGCACCTGATACATGATTTTTCTTCTTTTTCTTTTTATTTCTAACTCTCTCCTTTATTTTTGTGCTTTACCCTTACACCAGCCACCCTCAACTTAGGCTTTCAGCCTATATTGAAGTACACAATATCTCTTCCCTGAACCAGGGTCACTTTTTGTAGCCACCCTCAACTTAGGCTTTTTACCTCAGTTAAGGGTCTCGATTCTCAAGGAAAGACCATGGCCAATTTCAAGATTTTCCACTAGACAAGGCTAGGCTACTTAGGTGTTTTGAAAGAATAGGTACATCTAAAGGTCAAATATTTAGAACAAGGGGTAAATCATTATTTGGTTGGTTATTTGTAGGCTAAAGTGTACTGTTTAAGAACAAAGGCCTAAGATCCTTTCATAATCTATTTAATCCACGATCTAACTTAGAGTTACAGGGAAAGTTCTGAATTAGCACGAAATACATGAATCTAGCAAAATAGGCTCACATTCACATGGCACAACATACATTATCAACAAAAGACTCACAAATCATGCTTTCTATGTCAATTTACCCTTAGTTATCAGAACAAATATTGTCAAACATCTAACCATGCATGGTCGCCATCAACTACTAATCAAAATCTTTTTGTGGTTACTATTTTTCAAACAAAACACACAAACCTGGTATATACCACAAATATTAGTACTATATGCTACACATATTATCTAAACATCCTAAACATACCAGTTCAATAGAAATTAAGTATCTACGAGGAAAAAAAACACAAGCAAGAAAACCTCGAGATCAAAATTTGGGGTAGTTATGGACCATAAGCTACTCAGATTTCACTGAGGCCCATAACTATCCACATCCCATCAAAAAAGAAGTGCATTGTCCCTAATGCACAAAATCAAGCAAAATAAACACAACAAGAGGTCAAAAACATACCTGGGCGCCTAAGCGCCGGTATGCGGCTGAGTTTGGCCACCCTCTTCCCCTGTGGGGTTCATGCTCATGAGCTAGCTGCATCTCCTCATTGTGCCTCGAACTCCTCGCTACAAGATCAAACTCCTCACCCTCTGAAAGCTTTTCACGTACATTTCTCTCCTATGGCTCCACATCTATGCAAAGTCTCTTCCCAAGGGAAATCTCTGTAGGCTCATCAGAGGCAAATAAATCCAACATCAGCACCGAAGATGTCATCTCTAGTAATATAATTGGTGCCGCTAGTGATGTTGTCATATCAACCTGGAGCTGCTGGATCTCCGACTTCAGGGCTGATAAATATGAAAGTCAGGCTTTAGCCAATATCTTCTGAGCCCTCTCCTCAAAGGCATCGATGCAGGCATCCACCGTAGAAAAATGATCCTGAATAGTGGAAATAATGAATGCCCGGCTCTGATCCTACGAGTCCAAAATAGCCTGCCGGACCCATAGCCTAATCTACTGAAAGAGCCGAGTTAATAGGACTCATCATGTGATAATCACCTTGCCATAACCTGAATAGAAGTGGCAAACACGCAAACCATGCCCGTTATATAAGGCTATGAAGTAGTGGCCTCTAGTGCGGTAGCAGCAATAATGGGCCCCTCTCTTCATCTGCACCATGTCGCGGGGGGCGCTCCTTAGTAGTAGCAGCAACGGTAGCAGTAGGGGTAGTGTCCGAACCCTCAGGTGGTAGCACCGGGGGAAACATCTCTAGTGGAGGTGGAGGTTGTGCTCACCGGAGTGCCACAGGGTTCTCATCAACCTTAATCAGGCTGGCTCCAAAGTGTGTTGAGCCTCTACCAACTGGTCCGACTGCTATAAAATCTCCACTCGAGACTCTACACGGAGTCTGTAGATCAAACAAGGGAACGATATGGAGGTGTCCCTATTGCATGCAGCCTCATGTATCTGATCGGCAATGAGGCGGGCCCAATCAATGTCATAGCCAGCCAAGATGCTGACAACCAAAACTGCACACTCCAGCATAAGAGTATTATCCGCTAGGGTCGGCCAGATGCATGATTGGATAATAGCCTACCAGAACTTGGCGGGAAACAAGAGCAAAGCCTTAACGATAGGCTCCGTATGGGTGGTGACCTAAGCAGGTTTCGGACCCTGCTTTGCAAAATGCCTAGCCACCCATCTAAGAAGAGTAGTCTGATGCTTATGATCCCTTATAATCAATGGGTTCCTGACGTACCCTAGCTCATAGGCAAACTCTACCTTAGAACTGGGGGCACGGTACTCGAGACCAAAAAACATATGACAGATGGTCTCTTCAGATATGTCGACCCGCCGACCTCATACTCGTGTCTCTGTCAGCTTGGGCTAAGTGAGAGGTTTCTTTCCCTTGGGAAGACTGTGCTCAATAGTGGTTGCATAGGATGCATAGAACTCGCTCACTAAAATCGGGGAGAATGGACCCAAAGACTCTGTCATGAGCCCATAATAAATCATTGTGTCTTGTGGATTGGGGACATGGCAAAGTCCATTTTCTATCACCCTGGGATCCTCATAGATAGAACGGGTAGGCTTGCCTCGCTCTTTAGGTTGCATGCTCTCTCTAAAGATCTCATCCATGCCCTCGACGCACCATTGGTTGGCATGGGAATTTGATGCTCACGATGACAATGGTACGATAGAGGACTCGGCATCTACTCCTTCCTCAGAGCCCTCCTAAGAACTAGGCTCCTCTCTAGAAGGAGTCATCTATGGCATGTTGCTCCCACTCTCGTCACTACCTTCCTCTTCATACTAGGAAAGACTATCAACTGGAGCCTGAGTATGCCCAGCTTTAGCTCTGGCTCTGGTTTGTGGTATAAAAGCATGTGGGTTCGGTCTGACATCAATGATATCTAGTGACCTACTAGGCTGAAGGTTTTTCTCGTCAACTGAATGCTCATCATCTGAAGGCTCATCCCTGAGCTTTCTCCTCAAAGCCTCAATCCCAGCACATCCACTTTTTGGTGCCATAATACTTGCAACATAGACATAAACGTACCATGGTTAGCCCCAAGAAACAAGAAATTGAATTAAAAAATTATCTGATTCAATTGCAGAAAGGCTCTACGAAAGTCACTTTACGGGTCATAGTGAACACTATGATTCATAAAGAGCTCTTGTAGACTAGTGATTCAGAATAATTTTGGTCACTGGAAAATTTTACGAGACGTAGGTATAACTCATGAAGTTATTTACGCATTGTACACTGGGGTTGTAGGAAATTTAAGTAAATCATTAGATTCAGGCAAGGGTCCACGAGACCTATCTATGAGTCGTAAAGTAATTACAACTGATAGAAGGTCTCGTCTGATGGAAACTCAAAAACACCAAGTTTTAAGAATTCTACACAAGGGGCAATTACGACTCATAGATTACTCTACGGGTCATAAAAGACACTCGTGGACCAGATATCTCAGTCACCTGAGTTTCTAAGTCCATTACACAGAACCCAAAAGACATTTTCAACAATTACATCTACCAACATCAAAGTAAGAATATAACACTCTTACCATTTCAATCATACAACCCTGACCCCAATAATTTCAACATATATTCACCCCATCGAAAATGATTAAACATGAATAAACCTATGGTTCTGACCATTCCTATTGGACTTACACGAAATCATGTACCTATGCTAACACCCTTCAATTCATCAAACACAAAAATAACTCAGTAACAAACAAGTTACATGATTTAATGGGCACAACAATTAGCAATGACATGTCCACTATACCTAATTCTGGATTTAATTGATCAATTAAACCAAGGGAAACTCTATTTCATATAATCACAATTCAAATTCAATTAAGGATTACATGTCTAAACATCAAACTCATCATAATCAACAAACCAATCAATAAAGAACAAGGCAAATTAAGGATCAAAATTAAACCAAGAACTTACCAAAAATGGAGATTAACTTGAAGAGAAGAGAGGTGCTGAATAAGCACAAACCCTAGGGCAGCCGAAAATCTCGCCAAAAAATTAAACACCGGTGTCGAAAATTAGAGGGAAAAGGAAAGCTTATGTAGGTTTGGTAAATTTAGGTCAAATAGGGTCAAAATAATTTGACCCCTACTTTTATACTTATACTGGGTCAACTACTTAAATTACTGAGTCTAGGTTTATAAAACCGCAATTATGAGTCGTAGATGGATCTACGACTCATAAGCCATGGTTTCGTAGAACCCTCAACACGTAGAAAAATTTCAAAATCTTACCTGAGGTCCAGAACTCCATTCACGACTTGTAGTTTGATTTATGAATCATAAAGTTGGCTCATGGAATAGAGTGCGCAATTTTCCTGCTTATGGAATTTTCTACAAGATGGGGTATGAGTCATAGACTACTCTACGACTCGTAGAGTCGTAGAAACTTGAACTGATGCTTTTCTCAATCAAATTTGCTGACTTAATCTTGTACTTGCATATTCTCCATGAAATACATTATTACCCTAGATGCAACCAAACCCAATATTAAAAATTGCAATGAAAAAAAAAAAATTACCTACGAAACCAAAAACTGAAAAATGAACCTATAACTATGTAATTACATCAAAAACCTTAGGTAGCCTCCCAAATAGCACATGATTTATTGTCACAACACGAATTAGACAATTTGGTTAATCAGACTTCACCAATTGCCCAGACTTCACTCTTGAACTCATCTAGAAGCTTCATGGGCTGACGAATGTCGAAGACAACTTCTTCGTCATTCAATATAAACCTGAGTTGACCAGTTTTCATATCTACTAGAGCTCGCCTAGTTACTAGGAATGCTCTTCTCAAGATGATTAAGACGTCGAAATCAACTTCACAATTATGAATCACAAAGTCTACAGGGAATGTGATTTTTTTCACTTTGACCAACACACCGTAGAATACCCCCACAGGCTTCTTCGATCTGCCATTAACAACCGTATTCTAGTAGGAGTAGGGGATCCCTATCTAAGATTATTGTATACCGCAAGGGACATCAAATTTATACAGGCACCTAAATCACATAGTGCCCTTGCGAACTCTACATCTCATATAGTGCAAGGTATGATGAAAGCACCTGGGTCTTCATGCTTTTGAGTTAAGGACTTCATAGTGATACACTACAATGTTGAATTTCTTGAGAAAGTTCCTGACTCATAGTGTGCTTCTTGGTGATCAAGTCCTTCATATACTTGGCATAGCCTGATATTTTCTCCAAAGCCTCAATAAGAGGGATGCTGATAGATAGTTGCTTAAGCATGGAAAGAAAGTGCTTGAACTTGCCTTCCTTCTCCCTCTTTTGATTCTTTGAGGGACAGGAGGAGGAGGCCTAGAGATGGGCTTAAACTTCTTAGCTGCTTCACTCACCCTATCCTTACCACGATCATCTCCTTCATCCACGTCCATTGTTGCAACCATATCCTTACAACATCTTCTTTATCAACCGGCATAGGAGGATCAATAGTGCTCTTGCCACCTCTAGTAGTAACTGTCATACATTGCCCCTCATCCTTAGGATTCTGCATTGTGTTGCTAAGCAATGTACCCTTCTAATGTTGATTCAACTGAGTTGACACTTGACCAAATTGTTGCTCAAGCTATTTAATTGCCACAGAATGAGACTTTATTTTTTGATTTGTGCTTGAAATGTCTGATTTCATTCCCCTTAGAGTTTCATCTTATGTCTCAGCCATCTTCAACAAGCGGTCAAACATCTCCTCAATTTTGGAATTGCCCGTACCTATTTCATAATTGTGTTGTGGCAAATAAGGACCATTTCTGAAGCCTTCTCTGCAACCCCAATCTGCATCTGGATTCCTGTTCCTATCATAGTAACCACCACGGTTGTCTCTAAAAGCTCCATCTCTACCATTTTTCCTACCTTGGTTTCCTTGACCTTGGCACCAATAGTCCTGATTAGACCCTTGGGCGTTAGTCTAGAAACCCCCCATCTGATCATTCAAAAAACACATGTCCTCTTCATAGTATGACTCCTCGTACATGGGTGCAGATGGAGGTTGGTGAACCACTGCATTCACTCTCTGTTGGTCTGCTTGATCACCTCATCCATGCTTGTGCGAAGCTAAGCAAGTTGTTGCATAATCTCTTCATTAATTTTGGCTTGCTCTGAACTCACATTGACAGCACATGAACTCTTCATGGAAGCTCTATCCTGCTATCCCCATACATGATTCGTCTTGACCACTTTCTCTATACACTCAACAGTCCTTGCAAATGGTTGATCTAGAAAATGCCCTCATGATAGTATCACCACAAACCTGATTGTTCTCATCACGGGCACGGTAGAAGATCTCCACCAAAGTATCATCAACTACCTTATAGTCAGGGATGCTCCTCAGACATTTAGTAAACCACTCCCAAGTAGTGCTTATCGAATCACCAGGAAGATGCTCAAAGGTGTTGATCTGATCGTCAACTTGAGCTTCTTCAATCTAAGGAAGTGCCTCTCTAAAAAGGCCTTCTGAAAATTTGCCTTACTAGTGACTGAACTCTGGGGGAGATCAGATAGCCATAATACAGCATTGCCTGTGAGAATCAACGGGAAGACACGAAGTACCACAATATCCATAGACAGATTTTGTGTTCCCATCACACTCTTACAAACAAATGTCATGTTGTGCAAGTGGATATGCGGATCCTCTAGTGGTAAGCCCACAAATAACCCATGGTTCTGCAGCATCTGAAGTAACCTACTACAGACTATAAACTTTATGTCTGCTGGTAGCGGTGGCTACATAATAGCTCCCATCATATCTATAGCCATGGGGCTCAACCTGTACTGATTTCACTAGTAAGCATTGACATTGAACTCCCAAGGTTGTGGAATGTCCTCCAAAGGAAGTGAGTTCTTATTCCTATCATCATCATTATTACCCCGATTCAAAGCCGCATTATTTGCGTTGTTGGCATTTTCGTGGGCCATTCTTCTTAAAATTTGTTGGATCTCTGGATCAAATGAAGTTAAGGGATTGTATTGACTCCAAGTGTTGGGCATACACTACTCGTATACCTTGCAAAGAAACAAAAACAAAAATAAAATAAAATAAAGGAAACTAAGGATTAACACTTGCATTACTTAATGAATCAATCTAAGTCTAGTCGTATTCCCCGACAATGACGCCAAAATCTTTGATATCGCCCAAGCTACACCTCCTTTTTAGAGGATAAAATGGTTGTTGTCAAGATATAAAACCTAACCAAGGTTAGGGTCGAATCCAAAGGGAATACGTAGACTCAAGACAAATACACCAATAAGCAATTCAAGTAGTTAACCAACTCAATTCTCCGAAGGAAGGGGGAGTTTGCAATAATCAATAAGAAAGTAAACTAAACTAACTATCACAAGAGACAACCAATAATAGAGAACATCTAGGGTATCGTGTTCCCCATGATTCTCCAACTTAGTATCACCGGATAATTTAATTCTTGTCTAGTGTATAGCATGTAGGACGATAATTTAAATTCTCCAAGCCCTTTGGTCAAAGGTGAGATGCGAATTTCACTATGTCACGTGGCCCATCTCCATAGTGTGCAATACTAACCATTACCTATAAGTCCCAGTCAACCTCCCCTTTGCCCACTTCGGTTGACTAGATGAGAACATATCATCGAGTCCTATTAATTGATCTCTTTTCTTATTCATTACTATCTTGGTCCAGTCAGTAACACTAAGTAGATTCTAATGTTGACTACCATTAGAAAACATGCAAAATGAAGAGAATTGATTAATACATGCATATACCTATTCTAAGAATTGCAAATACTCAGGTTTACTAAGTTAGTTCTTCATGGTTCCCACAACCCTAGTTGTGGAATTAGCTACTCATGCCATGGTTAGATGATGAAATTATGAATTGAGAAAATATAATTAAACACTTACCAATTGAATAAAGATCAAGCAAATCCAAGAAGAATGAGAATCACAAGCTTCAAGATCAAATTTACCCACAAGTATTTTCTCAATATCTTCTCTCCCAGGTATTGAGTTCTCCATGTACAAACCTTAAAAGTACTGAATAATGATGTCCTCCTCCATACAATGACCTAAAAGTACTATTTATAATAATTACAATTAAGTCTTACATAGATTGAAAAACTAGCCAAGGGACTCCACAAAAGGTCTCCATGACTCGTAATGTGATTTATCAGTCATAGTCAGGGTCTCGTAATCAGCTTTTAGGTTTTTGGAGTGCTCTTCTACAACTTTACTTTATGAGTCATAGACTGATTCACGACTCATATTACTCTCTCAGATAGACTTCAACTGCATCACCTTGTCCTTCACTGGAAATCTTTATGAATCCCATCACTATGACTCGTAAAATGCTTTACAATTCGTATAGAAGTCTAGTATAACTGAATTTCAGATATCATCCTTCACTAGAATTTGTCACGAGACCTCCTCTACAACTCGTAGAATGCTTTAAAATTCATAAAGGATCTCGTAAATCACCAAAAACCAGAACTCTTTTATAATTTTTCCCTAAGTCATAACCAATCTATAATCCTGCAAAACTAAATACAAAAACATATAAAACCCATAAATATCGCATTGAGAACACATAAAATCCTAAGTTTTAAGCATCTAATATGTTGTATTTTGACACTACATCAAGCACCATGCATATGGACTAAACCCCTATACCCGATGTTGACCTATGTTCATATTGAGTCCTAAGGAGGAGGAGTGGCAGTTGTACTTCTATCTCACAAAAGTCTCCAAATTTCTGACTTTATGTCATACGAGATATGACTTGAATTTCGCAACATGTTCAATTCCATAAACCCATGATAGACCTTAAGAGGCTAATGATATTGTATCACATTATGAATGCTCCCTTAGATCAAATCCCTCGAATCTATTGTGCTTATTACCTTTCACTCTAAACCTTTCCAATGATCCTTCTTTCTAATCTTGATAGTGATATTGGTGATAGTGGATGAGCTATTATTGATGAGTGAGAGTGGATGTTCTTTGCTATAACGATTACGACGTCCTCCTTTCATTAAGGTTATAGATGTGAAGGAAGAGAGAGATTAGACCTCATGATGTACAATAGATAGGTAAGTGTAGGTTGGAGTGTCTCTAGGCAAGAGCATGTTCGTCTGTCTTTGAGTGGAAGCTCATTCAATGATGGAGATAGAAGTGTTAAGTAGGCTTGATAATCCTTAGATATAGTTGAAGTGGTTAGAGTGATAGGCTTGAATGTATGAATGTCATTATAGGAGTAATTGGAGAATACTATTGATGACTTTTGAGTGAGTGTTCTAGGTAGATGTGTTAGAGCAGTGAGAAGGAGTAGTATTCTGTAAATGAAAATCCCCGAGTAGGTATAGAGCATAAGTTTTGATGAGTTTATTGGTGTGAGCATGATCATCTTAGGAATAGTACTTTGGGGCTCAGAATTAGGCTTGAACGAAATAACAAGATGTGGTTAGGAAAAGATTTGAATAGGAGCTATAAGCTTTAATTGATGAGGTGTAGTGCCATGAAGAGGATTATAGTCAAGATGAGATGCTAAGCTTGAGAGTTACCCATAGAGTCTTATGTATCTTGATGGTCCCATTCTTGATTAGAGTTGATTATTTTCTGCTTGAGTTCGAATAACTGATTGTTGAGGTGCCTAAATGATTCGAGTTGTTTGAATTTTGATATCCTATTCGTGACAGATGGTGAAAATGTAAAAAGTTATAGAATAAGAATCTTACGAGATAGATTATAGGAGTATGATTAATTGACAAGGTAGGACATGGTGACTCTGAATTAGGCTTGACCATAGTAAGAGTGTGCAATGAGACGTAGGCCTTGATGAGTGTCATAAGATTCAGATGATGATGTTCTCTAACGAGTTGAGTTTTCTATTCTTGAGCCCTAAGATTCAGATGATGATGTTTACCCTTGAGTTAAAGTATGTGAGTTCTGGAGTGTATGTATGCCTTGAGTAATCTCCTAGCTTACTCTTCATTTGAAGACAAATGATTCCAAGGGGGAGATAATGTAATGCCCGGTAAAATTACCAAAATACCCTAAGAGGAGAGATGTACCCATAATGCGTCTTCCCAGGCTCTAGGAAAATCCAAGGCCGGATTTGTGATCAACATGAAATATTGAGTGAAAAAGTGGTCTTGGTTGAATTTTAGAGAAAACGGATCAAAAGATAATTTTTCAATGCGAAAACGCGAACCAATGAGGATGCGCGACAGGTGTGCGACGCGCACATGCCATGAACCAACACTTGGTTTTATTATAAAATTTTTTACGGGATTGGAAACCTTGTTCAGAGAATTTTCAGGGAAAAATACCAAAAATAAACCCTATTCATGTCGCAAACCGCATGTCTCGAGACAGACTTTTTTAAAATTTCGTGAGAGGCATTCTAGACCTTTCCAAACCTCTCCTGGACCTAATATATAATCATAATAGGTTATTTTAAGCATAAAAAAGGATTTTAATCTGCTAGTAAGCCTTTCTAAGTCCTTAAAAAAGACCTAGGGCTAAAAGAGAAGAGAGAAGAGAGAACAGCGAGGAGTTAAGGATTTTAAGTCGGATTCGTGCCAATTTGATTGTCTACCTTCATTCCCGGTATGTAAGGCTACCTAAAACATTGGATTATGTTCATTGACGCGTCCCTTCATCTACTTGAGTTAAGATCATGAGTGTAAATCATATGTTTTAAATCTGGTGGTTCCTGAGTTCTAAATTCTTGTACATGTTGGAGTTTCATGAAAATACTTGAGTCAATTTAAGAGTTGCATCGTCAATACCATAAAATATGAATGTTATTCGAATGCTTAATACCCTAGCCCTAAATTTAGTATTTTCTTTGCTTACTGACTAAATTGAAAATTATGAATCTAACCTTCTAAACCAAGTAAATTGAACCTGAGAAGTATGTTTTATTGTTTCATATATGCATATAATGAATATCTATTATGTCTTATGTGTTGAGTCTGTATGATGTGATGTACTTGACTGTATTAGTGAGAGTCTGGCATGATGTGAGTTAGAGTTTTGAGTTGCATTGCATGAATCATGGTCCTAAGATTTTGAGTTGTTGAGTAATTGAGTCAAGTTATTGAGAACTGAGTTGACTTGATTAAGTTTAGTTAAAGAGTTGAGCTTGAGTTAATTTTCATGAGCACGTTTTAGTCTTGGAAGAAGTATTAAGCACCGAGTTGGGTGATTGAAGAGCGCCCTGGAACTACGTTGCCAGTGTAGGATAGTCGTGCAGTTAACTATAGAGGCTCACGTCCCAATTGATGGACATTCTCTTTGGATACGAGCGAGAGGAGAGGTTGACATTCTCTACCGTTGCAAGTTTAGGTTGGTCGTGGCAATGACATCTTTTCATTGTACATCACCAAAACTCATGATGGGATGGAGAGTTGTCGGTTAGAGAAACTTCCAAGCAACACTTGAGTAAACATATCATGATTTCCAAACTGAATTGCATTAAAATATTGAATCAAATTTAAAGCATGATTTCAAACCTTAAACTTTCATATTCACTAAGTCGAGTCACGAGTTGAATGAGTTGAGTTCTGAGTCTAGTTTACTGAGTTGAGTTGAGCCTGGTGTGTTTACTTTAGCCATTCTTACATACCAGTATATTCCATGTACTGATGCCTGCATCATTTCATGATGCAGAGGCAGGTATTAAAGGACCTCAACAGACGCACCATTGAAGTTCAGATTTGCGATCATCGAGATGGTGAGCCATTCTTACCTTCGGAGGAGTTTTTATTTTTCTCTTTCACTGAGTATTTTATTTTTCTTGAGCTGGGTAGCCATGGCCTGTCATCGTACCATCTAGATGTTAGAGGTAGAGGCTTCATAGACATTGAGTAGAGGATATTGAGTATTGTTCCTTTTCCAACTTTTGGTTTATTGAGAATTTCTTTTTATATAAAGACTATATTATTTGATTTCCTTACAGTATTTTCTTTGAGCATTTTTCTTCCACTGTCGAGTATTATGTAACAATGAGGCCAAGTGATTTGCTCGGGGACTAGAAATAGTCTTTGAGTGCTTGTCACGGTAAGGGTACACTCCCGGGGCGTGACACATACGATGGAGAGGAGGAGTGAAAAAAATTATTTTTAAAAATATTTTATTTTTTCTATAAAAGAATTTAGAGTG
>JAABOM020113623.1:0-23777 GCA_011800125.2 Solanum clarkiae | reverse complement strand
TGTAAAACATGTACATATCTTGAGAATTTCTTAACTTGACATTTCATCAAACACTTGGTGGGCACATATGAGGACATGTTCAAATCATGCAAAATGCAAGGGTGTAGATTGTGGAATAGTGAAATCAAT
This sequence comes from Solanum clarkiae, assembly GCA_011800125.2. NCBI lineage: Eukaryota > Viridiplantae > Streptophyta > Magnoliopsida > Solanales > Solanaceae > Solanum > Solanum clarkiae. The sequence continues at coordinate 23,648 of JAABOM020113623.1, read as the reverse complement.
GTATTTTAAAATCATATAAATCAACCCACAAACATCATGGTAAAACCCCATCATGGATAACTTGTAAATCATATCAAAACTTCACAATAGTTCATAGATTTCATAGCTTGATTCCTGTAGTCTCAATAGACAAAGATCACTTCATAGTATAAGCTCAAAATAGATATTTATGCACGAAACAATATTTGACTAAATACCAACAAATTGCATGCTCATATTTCATAATAATAGATACTCATAAGAAATACAACTTGAAATCATGTAATTTTCACAAAACGGAAGATTGCGCTTCATGGGTGAAAGGACCTATGCATGAAAACCACATACCTTAGACCTTGAATTTCTTGAAATTGAGTTGAGAAAGACTTGAAGCTTGGAATAGGGTCTTGAAATCCACAACTTCTTGATTTTCCTTGAATTCTTGTTGGGGTTTGGTAGAGGCTCTTGGGAGAATTTGAGAGTATTCCAATTGGGAGGAGTGAATTTGATCTTTAGGAGTAGGGTTTAGGCCTTTAGGAAGTGTTAAGATAGCATAGAAATCCATAAAATACCAATACAAATAACTAAATTTATGAAATTTCATTAATGAAATAGAATTTGGCAAAACCCCATATATACCCCTACACAGATGAGTTCTACGAAAACGGGCATAACATATTCATCTGAACTCTAAATAAGGTGAAACCAAGTGCGTTGGAAAGATAAATCAAAGAGCTTTAATTTAGTAGGTCGTGGGCCACACATTTCTTTGTGTGCTAAGAGATATTCCCCTTTAAATTGACCCCTCTACTGGTACTTATACAAATCTTAGCTAACGAAAATTCCTTTGAACTTGGCTTGATATAGGGGATCCATGATGGTCTTTAACGACATGAATAAGCTTGACTTAGATTTGAATGAGAGCTTGAAACTTAAATGAATTTCTTGAGATCTGGAATGAGTTTGGGGCACTTGAATTAGGGTGAAATAATTGGCTGTGTTAGAAAGGGTTTTGGGGAATGTCTTGAATGATATAGGATTGAAAATAACTAAGTATAGGTGTTTTTACACATGGGGAGACTTTGGGCCAACAACCAAAGGCCTTGGACTGGAACAAGAAAATTGGCCAAAAATTACACCTCTCCACGCCCCTGGCATGTCGTGCCTGGGGCGCGCTTGGTCACTGGAATTCGCAAACTTTGAAACTTCGAATTTTGCTAGGTTGCTCTAAAACTGGGGTTAGACCCATTTCACACTTAATTTTTCCCTCTGAACAAGGATATGAAGTTGGATTTTTGCGATCACGCGTGGATTTTGAGATATATAAAAATTACGATTATGGACATTTTCAAGGATTCTTTGATATATCTAGTTTCTCTCTGCTTTGGGTTTTGAGATGAGGGTTCTCGGAAACAGCCTCTCTACTTCCAGGAAGTAGCGGCAAGGTCTGCGTACAATCTGCCCTCCCCAGACCCCACTTGTGGGATTTACTGGGTATGTTGTTGTTGTTGTTGTTGTTGGACATTTTCAAGGAACATTTTTGGGCACTTTTTGGGGTCGTTTTAGCTACCCATAGATACCCTACTCAAAGGATCCGCCACAAAATTAGCCTTACTAGGATGATAATGCACACTCATTTCATAATCCTTAAGAAGCTCTAACTACCTTCATTGCCTCAAGTTGATATCTTTTTGAGTGAACACATATTGGAGACTCTTATGATCGGTAAACACATCAACATGCACCCCACACAAAAAATGACACCGAATTTTCCAAGCAAATACCATGGCGGCCAATTCAAGATTATGGGTAGGATAATTCTTTTCATGCACTTTGAGTTGCCTAGAAGCATCGGCTATCACCTTACCATTTTGGATTGAAACACAACCCAAACCAATCCAGGAGGCATGATAATACGCAACAAACTCCTCCAACCCTTCCCACAGAAACAAGATAGGAGTAGACATAAGCTTATGTTTCAAGGTTTAGAAACTCTTTTAACACTTATCAGACCAGACAAACGTAGCCTTCTTTTGGGTCAACTTAGTCATGGGAGAAGCAATAGAAGAGAACCCATTCACAACTTCGATAGTAACTCGCTAAGCCCAAGAATCTTCTAATATCCAATGGGGTCAAAGGTCTAGGCCAATTTATAATCACCTTCGTTTTCTTAGGATCCACCTTAATACCATCCCCCGACACCACATGACCTAGAAAGGCAACCTCTTTCAACCAAAATTCACATTTTTCATACTTGGAATACAACTTCTCTTCCCTCAATTTTTGCAACGCTATCCTTAAATAACTCACATGATCCTCCTCGCTATGAGAGTAGATCAAGATATCATCAATGAATACCACCACAAAAAAATCAAGGTAGGGTTTGAAGAGCCTATTCATAAGATCCATGAAGATGACCGGTGCATTGGTTAACCCAAAAGACATAACAACAACTCATAATTCCCATACCTAGTCTGAAAGGCCGTCTTGGGTATATCACACTCCCTCACCTTCACTTGATGATACCTGGACCAAAGATCAATCTTAGAGAAGTGACTAGCCCCTTGAAGTGGCTAAACAAATCGTCAATCCTTGGTAAAGGATACTTATTCTTTATGGTGACCCTATTAAGTTGCCGATAGTCAATGCATATTCTAAGGGACCCATCCTTCTTCTTCACGAACAACACAGGTGCACCCAAGGACATTGGTGAGACCTAATAAAACCCTTCTTTAACTAATCCCTCAATTGCTCCTTCAACTCCTTTAACTCCACTGGGGCCATACAGTAAGGGAGAATAAAAGTGGGTTGAGTGTCGGGAAGGAGTTCTATACCAAAGTCTATTTCCCTTTAGGGAGGAACACCAGGATGGTCATTTGGGAAGACATCAAGGAATTCATTTACCACCGAAACTGATTCTATAGGATGTACTTTGGACTCAACATCCCTAACCCTCACAAGATGATAGAGAAACCCCTAAGAGATCAAGTTTTGGGCTTTAATTCAAGAGATGAACCTACCGTTGACCACCACATCATGACACACCCTCTCAAGAACAGGTTCATTTGGGAATTACAATCTGACCTTATGGGTTCTACAATCAATAGAGGCATAATATGCATGCAACCAATTCATCCCAAGAATGACATCAAAATCCTCCATATCCAACTCAACAAGATCACATGGCAATATTTTATGCAAAATACAAATAGGACAATTTCTATAGACCTTTGTAGCAACAATAGATGTACCAATGGGAGTAGAGACCTCATAAGACTCACAAAACAATTCGGACTCACCATGAATCTTTTTGGCAATAAAGGGAGTAACAAAAGAAAGAGTGGCACCCAGGTCTATCAATGCATACACATCTAAATCAAATACTTTTAACATACCAGTGACGATATCGAGCATCTCATCTACCCTTGTCTCCCTTTGGAGTGCATAGAACCGATTGTGCCTTGAGGAACAACTTTGTTGGACAATTCTCCCCAAAAGAACCACATTATCTTTAACCTTGTTTTGATTTCGAGGACAATCAACCTTCTTGTGACCCACTTCCCATAACTATAACAAGCATTAGTGTCCCTCAAATATAGGCCATCATAGCCTCTACCACATCTTTGGCAGATAGGACTAGGAACCACACCACCACCTCCTTGGGACTTTGGGTAGTCATTAGCAAATCTCCCACTAGGAACATGAGAAGACCCTTGGCCTTGGTGAAATCGGCCACCCTTGGGACCTTGGAACCTACCATCAAAACGGGCCCTCTTCGCCTCACCATTTCTCCTCTTTCTCAACTTTTCCCCCTCCAATTGTTCGGTATAAGTCATTAGCGGGAACAAGTTTATGTCACTAATCGACATAGTGCCCCGACGTTCCTCATTCACCAAATCGGATACACCAATCATGAAATTATTTATTCTAGAGCTCGAGTCGGCAACCAAGTGTGGAGAATATTTAGAGAATTGGTTGAACTTGAGGGCATACTCCCTCACATTCATAGAACCTTGTTTCAAATTCATGAACTCCATTATTTTGGCTTCCCTAAGTTCAAGAAGGAAGAAATGGTTGAGGAAAGCCGCCTTGAACTCATTCAAAAGAACCACGTTGTTGTTCCCTTTATCCTCCTTCCATTGAGTATACAATATTTGAGCTACCCCTTGATTTGGTAGGCTGCCAACTCTGCATTCTCCTCCGACCTAACATCTATGATAGCCAACACTTTGTACATCTCACCAACAAATTCTTGATGCTCTTAATCCACTTTAGACCCATAGAACTCCAGTGGGTTCATCCTCATAAAGTCCTTCACCCAAGATGCCGGAGTAGGATCATGAGGGGCTTGGCCCCCTTGGTTGACTTGACTAGCCATGGCTTGAGCTAGCAAAGTGAGAGCATCCCAGAGCTCTCCATGAGCCAGTTGTTCCTCGGGTGTGCGGGCCCTTCTTCCTCTTGTGTTAGGCATGATCTAGCGTAGCAAAGAACATTCGTTAGAGGGGAAACCTTACCTAACTTCTATAGCACGACATAGAGTATGAAGAAGGGAATCATTTCCTAAAACGTCTCATAGCTTCTTACTCATAGTTTTGGTGCACAACAAAACCCTGAATAAGACTCTAATCAAATAGGTGTGTTGGATGTCGAGGACCATTAACAACTTAGTGCTCTAATACCAAGTTTGTCATGAACCAAGCCAAGGGCCTAGACATGACACAGTGAATGGGGAACCCAAAGGGACCCCAATCAAGCCTCTTAACATATCATTAGACATCATTCATCGCGGAAGCAATTATACAATAATAAAATAATAGAAATAAGGGGAATGGGACTAAGGGAAGTCTTTCATATCATAAAACATCAAAAAAGCCAAACAGAATCAAGCTTATAGCCTCATTACATAACTTGTTCAACAACATATCCACATATATAGCTTAATGGGGGACAAGACAAGCAACCATGCTCACTTCATAGTCAAAACATACAATAATGGAAAGAGAGTCTTTATACATAGCATAAAATCTAAGACATTGTCCCGAAATTGAGGACTCACCAACTTGCTTTGAGAGAAATCGTACTACCCATGTAGAGGAGAAGGATGATCAAATGGAGCTCCAGTTCCAACATGGTAACATCATGTAGGCATAGAGTATGCGTTAGTATATTTGAATGTACAAAGTATGTAGGATGCAATGCAACAAGAGATAGGAAACATAATCAAAATGCATAATCAGACAATAAATGAACATACAGCAATATGACATGCATGAATGATGCTTGAAGTAAAACATGCTTACATAGAACATATTATATGTGTAGTAAGAGACCAACATTATGATGGTGTTCACACCCCGCCATTCATGGTGATTGAGACATAACACCCCCTCAACTAGATGTGGTCAACTTGTAACACTATAGATATTTTTTATGAAATCAACCCATATATACTATCCTTTCATCATCATAAAGTCATACAAGTCATAGGATATGCAATGGATCATCAATAGCTCAAGAACCCTAAATCGAATATTTTATCAAATACTTGGTGGGTGTGTAGTACTAGAGTAAAATCATGATATTGAAGAGTCAAATCATATAAGAAATCTTAAAGTAAATCAACCTACCAACACTTACTAATACCACCTTACAAAATACATTGAAACCTCTCATCAAAATTCATCATAGATCTTAAATTCATAGCTCAAAACATGCATAAATAATTTCACTATTACAAAACTCCAACATTGTTCATGGTCGATTTCATAGTAAGACCCACAAGTAAAATTAACTTAGAAATATATAATTTAGGTAAAAAGAAAGATTGGGCACCATGGGTGAATGGACCCAATGGTTGAAACCCATATACCTTAGCTTTGAAGAATTTGTTTATGAAGTTTGGAATGGAGACTTGAAGCTTGAGTGATTTCCCTAAGATTCAGAATGAGATTTGATATTTGAATTTTCGTTGAAATATTTGTCTAAGTGTTTGAGAGAGTATTGGGGAATGTATTATATGATATGAAGGTGAAATATGGCTAATTATAGGTATTTTCATGCATAAGAAGACTTAGGCCCAAGTCTCAAAAGCCTTGGACCGAGATAAAACAACCAGGCAAAAATAACACTAGGGCGCACACAAGGCGCATCGCGAAAGGGGCGCGGACCCTTATTGGATATCGCTAACTTTGAAAATTGAAATTGTGATTCAGTCGCTCTAAAATCAGGATTAGACCCATTTACAACTAAATTTTATCCCTGATCAACAATATGAAGTCAGATTTTCAATATCATGCACGAATTTTGAGATATATTAAAATTACGAATTCGGACACTTCTGAGGCATATTTTGGGCACTTTTTGGGTTTGTTTCATGTCAAGTAAAGTTTTAAAAGGGAAAATTTAATCTTGCCTATTGTCTAATTCCCATGCTATGTCATTTTGACCTTCGAAGGACCCCTTATCAACTTTCATAACCAAAATATACTTCATTCCACCCTATTCTAAAATCTTTTAAGTCTCAAAACACTCTCAAGTCCCCCAAAGGTTTCAAGCAAGAAGGTGAAAGCTAGGGTTCCAAATTTCTCATCATTAATTTTTCCATGGTTTTCCCATCTCTTATCACTAAGGTAGGTGGACTTTGATTGTGGGGACCTTTCCTCCACAAGCTCAACCAGTCTTCTTCTCTCTTGTGATTTCTCAAGTTATTGTATTTCATGGTGATTTTATGAAACCTTTTATATGATGATAATATAAAATATTTTATGTTGATATGCCTTTATATATGATTAAAAATTGAAAAGTCATGTGAAATTTATGGGTTTGTTATGAGGGTTTACTGATGCCCTAGTTAAGCTTTACTATGTTTAGAGTGGGTTCTTTGAATAATGAATAAGTGATTCTATTTTTTACCTCTCATGGAATTTACTCATGATCTGCATGGTTTTAAAGTTTGTACATGAACCCACCGTCATTTGAATGAAGATCTGAACCAAGCTTCCACGAATGTGAAAGCCTTACGACATGTTATGTGAAATCATGAATGATAAAGCAATGAATGCATTATGAAAGTTATGAAGCCCTATGTAGATGTTAAGAAGCTTTGGTTTGGATAAGCATATTATGGCTATAAGTATGATTTGGGTATTCCTTGGGATTGTGACCTAGCAACAAGTTCAATCTTGGTAGATAACCATTGTCCCATAACTATATTTCCACCATAGGTTTATGAATTATCTAATAAATCTATATAAGTTAAGTTACATGATTGACCAAAAAAGGTGGTGTTCTCATATGGTACACGTGAAGTAAATACCGAAAAGGGTGGTGTTCTTGTAAGGTTAATACGATATGTACATCGAAAAGGGTGCCGTTCCTGGAAAGTGATTTTAAAGCACTTTCCAAAAAAAGTGGTGTTCCCATAGTGTGAGTGTTTGGTTTATACTAGCAAATTAGATCACTCCTAGTCCAGTGTAGAGTAAAAATCGGGATTCCAAGTAGTAGCTCACTTGGTCTTATATGTTGGTTATGGTCCCTTCCCTTATATATATATTCTATGTTATGTGACTTGATGAATCCTGATGTATATTTAACCATGGCATGGAGCATGCATGACATATTGAGTTTATATCCATTTATTATGATTATGAATATCGCTTAATTATGGCTTATGTTCCTTGTTGCATTTGCACTCAGCATACTTAGTACATTCCAAGTACTGGCATATACTCTTTGCCTATATAATCTAACCATGTAGGGACTGGAGTTCCTTTCCATCCTCCTCCCCATGTGGTTAGATGGTTCAAGCAAAGATTTGCTATTGGAGAGTCCTCAACTTCTGGGGACAACATCCACTTACTTTCATGCCTTATTGAGATCTTGTCTATTTTTCGATACTATCTTTTGAGGGTGAGCCTGAGAGATGTCTTGGCCCCCGTCCAATTCATTATTAGAGGTGTTGTTGGATATGGTTATACTATGTACATTTGAGCTTAGCTTGATATGCTTTTGTACTATGAAAAGATTTCCCTTAGTCCCTTATTCCCCTTTTGTGTTAAATACTTCTTTTATGGATGAGATGAAAGTCCTATGTTCCTAAATACACCATAGTGTGAGTCATACTTACTCGCCCTTTAGAAATTACTTGTTATGTGATCCATGCTAATCCTTTTCCCCACAACATCCCCATAACGTGAGTTCAAAGCTACTGTTTCCCTTAGAAATTATATGTTATTTGTTTGTTGGTCATTCATGCTTCCATGAAATCAAGGATGTTCTACGTATGCTAAAGAAGCTTACTTGGGATCCCTTGTGTTCCCATTCGTATTTTCATGTCTAGGACCTTATCTTGGGGTGTGACAAAAAGAAATGCTAAATAGAATCTATAAGTTCGAAACATAACAAGCTAGAAAGAAAATAGGCTTGTCCCTGAAGCATGAGCACTCACCCAATAACTCTTCAGCAGTAACTCAAATCAACTGCGAGTTTGAGGAAGAAGATCGTATGTCCCTGCATTATGAGATAATGTAGGTGTAGAATATGCATTAGCACTTGGGATGTACTTAGTATGTGAGATGCAATATGTAAGTAATATGCATATCTTAGTAAAGAATAATGTCACAAGTAGGGATGAATGATCAATATATTTATAATGACCCTCAAGGTCATTTCTAGTTTTCTACATATGTTACATCGGTTAGAACCTATCAATAGTGATCCCTAGTCATTTATGACTTGCTGGCGCTGGCAGTTCAGTCGTCTAGTCGCTCATTTGAAAGATGTGCAATTTTTCAATATTACAAGGCTATTTGAAGTTGAAAAATGATATTAGCAGTAAAGTTTCAGCAAACAACCTCAAAATAAAATTCTAGTAGTTCATCAGCTCCGCAATAGCCAAATTAGGCTAGGAGCATGTTCGGTTAGAGTACCAAAGTTTTTGATGTTATTTTATACCGAGTTTAATAATTTAGCCTTTATAATAGGCCAGTAGTTGACTTTAGTCGATATTCTTGGTAAACATGCTCGAAAGGAAATTCTAACTGAAACGCCACAAAAAGTGCTCGAAAATGTACCTCGAAAATGCCCATATTCGTAATTTCCTCATATCTCAAAATCCGTGAGTGATATAAAAAATTTGACTTTATATTCGTGATCATAGGGTAAAATTGAATGGGAAATGGGTATTACCCTGATTTTAGAGCAACTGTAGCAAAATTTTATTTTCCAAAAATTTATGAAACTAGTGAGGGTCTACGCCCTTGATGTGATGCGACCAGAGCGTGGACCAGTGTTACCTTTTGGCTTCCAGTTCTATTTCGGTCCAAGGCTTTAAGGCCTTGGGTCTAAGCCTTGCTATGCATAAAAACACCAATATTTAGTCATTTTGTAACCCCATATCATTCAAGACTTTCCCCAAAACCTTCTCTAACACTTAGCCAAATATTTCACCTAAATTCAAGTGTCTGAAACTCATTCTGGATTCAATAAATTCATTCAAGCTTCAAGTTCTCATTCAAATCTTCATCAAGAAAATCTCTGAATTTGAGGTATGAAGGTTTCAACCATTGGGTCCTTTCACCCATGGTGCCCAACTTTCCTTTTTAAGTAAATTGTATTTTTTCAAGTTGATTTATTTATGGGTATGTCTTATTATGAATAAATTATGAACTATGTTGGGGTTTCACAAAAATGTGAGTTTTTAAGCATGTTTTGAGCTATGAATCTATGATCTATTATGAGATTTGATGGAGGGTTTCAATGTATATTGCATGAGGGTGTTAACAAGTGTTGGTGGGTTGATTTACATTAAGTTTTCTCACATTATTTCACTCTTGAATTGTATGATTCTATACTATCATTGCACACCCACCAAGTGTTTGATAAAATATCTAATTAAGGATTCTTGAGCTATTGATGATCTATTGCATGACCTATGAGCCAAGTGACTTTATGATGATTAAGGGAATGTATATATGGGTATTAAATTCATGTAAAGCACTTGTGATATTGCAAATGAATTGTTGGACTCCCATGCTTGTTGTGTTCTTAGGAAAATGAGAAGTTCTTTCTTGATACTTGAATGTGATGGTTTGATAAACAATTTTAATACTCCTACCGAGAAGATTATATCGTAAAGTATGAATATTCTATAAGGTCTAACAAAAAGGCTATTCCATAAGGTAGAATGACTTATGGCTCCTACTGAAGAGATTATATCGTAAGGTGAGGACATCCGATAACACCTACCAAAAAGGCCATACCGTAAGGTACAATTTATGGTTTCTACCAAAATTATTATATCGTAAGGTAGAATAATTCATGTCTCATACATAAAATATTATATCATAAAGTAGGGGACTCCTTATACTACCTTCCAAAAAGACTATGTCGTAAGGTAGGGGTATTAGTAACACTCTCCAAAAAGGTTGTACCATAAAGTGAGTGGGTGGTTATGTGGTTCATCTCAAGAATGTTTGTGTAAGGTTCAAGCATACTTATATTCCACATTGAATTTACGTTCCTTGATTATGACTAAGCATGTTTTACTATAAGCATTGATCATGCATGCTGTATTGACATTACATCATCTCTTGCTTATGCTTATGCATTTTGATTATATTACCTATCATATGTTGCATTCCGTCCTACATACTTAGTACATTGAAACAAACTAACGCATATTGTATGCCAACATGATGTTACCAAGTAAGAACTGGAGCTTCTCATGATCATCCTCCACGTGGTTACTTTTGGACATCTTGAAGTTAAGCTTTGGTGAGTCCTCAAATTCGGGGACACTAGCTATGCTACTCTTGTTTTTGTTATTTCTTTATGTTTCACTTTTGATTCTATGAGGGTAAGCCCGAAAAGTGTCTTGGCCCCTGCTCATTCTATATTTAGAGGTGATGTTGGATAATTGATGTAATTATGTTTGACCTTTGACTCTTCTATGATTTATGCTATTAAAGACTTCCCTTAGCCCCTTTATCCTTATTTATACTCTCTCAATATTATTTACTTTGCTTCCGCGACCGAGGATGTGTAATTGATACGCTAAGAGGCTTGTTTGGGTCCCTTCGGGTTCTCATTCATCGTGTTACGTCTAGGCCTTAAGATTGGATCATGACAAACTTGGTATTAGAGTACTAGGTTGATAATGATCCTCGAAATCGAACACACCGTGTTGATTAGAATCTTATTCGTGGTTGTGAAGCACGCATAACTATGAATGAGAGGCTATGAGGCGTTTTAGGAAATGTTTCACTTTTTCATGGTCTATATCGTGCTTTAGTTGTAAGGTAAGCTTTTTCCCCTAACGAATATTCTTTGCTCTTCTAGATCATGCTACTTCAAAGAGGAAGACCAAGGAGGGCCCATACACCCGCGGGACAACCGTCTTGCCCCTCTCCTCAAGCTCCACAAGATGGAGGGGCTACCAAAGTTGAGTTCCAAAATGCCATTACTATGTTGGAATATGCAATGACCAACCAAGTTCACCAAGGGTTCCAAGCTCCTCATGCTCCTACTCCAGCCTCAAGGGTGAGGGACTTTACTAGAATGAACCCACCGGAGTTCCACGGGTCTAAAGTGGATGAGGATCCTCAAGAATCTATTATGAAGTGTATAAAGTGTTGTCTATTATGGAAGTTAGATCAGAGGATATAATAGAGATGGCGACCTACCAAATCAAGGGGGTGGCTCAAGTTTGATTCACCCAATGGAAGGTGGAGAAGGGGAAATAACAATGTTATCCTTTGGGAAGAGTTCAAGGCAACATTTCTCAACTGATTCTTCCCTCTTGAGCTAAGGGAGGCCAAAATGATGGAATTTATGAATCTAAAGGAAGGATTTATGAGTGTGAGGGAGTACGCCATCAAGTTCAATCAACTCCTCAAGTATGCTCCACAGTTTGTGGCCAAGCGAAAAGTATCATACTTCAATTTGAATTTTGTAGGATGAACAAATTTGTGATAGGTGTGTCTGACTTGGTGAATGAAGAATGTCATTCCACCATGTTGATAGGTGATATGGATTTGTCCCGCCTCATGGCTTATGTCAAACTATTAGAGGGGGAACAACTTAGAAAGAGAAGGAGTGGTGAGGCCAAAAGGGCTCAGTTTGAAGGTGATCGGTTTCAACAAGGTATTGAGTTTTAAGGCCAAGGATCCTCCAGTTCTCCATATAAGAGGGTTGCTAGTGATGGAGTGCCTAACCTAAGGCTACAAGGGGGTGATGATAGGTGACTCATCTTGGATGCCCAAAATGTGGGAGGAATCATGGTGGCACACGTTGGAAGAAGATGGGAACACGATTCGGGTATGGTGATATGGGCCATAAAACTTCGAATTGTCCATATGATCAAAACAATGGTAAAAGTGGTGACGTTGATCAAGGGGGTGCTCCAAGACATAATCGATTTCATTCTCTTCAAAGGAGGAAAGGAGGGGATGAGGTGCCCAATGATATTACCAGTATGTTGAGGATTTTCTTGATTTTGTTGTGCATGCTTGATAGTCCCGGGAGTCACTATTTCTTTCATTATTCCATTTTGCTAATAAGTTTCATGTGTGTGTCCCGAATAGTTATGTGAGTCTTTTTGATGTCTATACCTCCCTCCCCCACATCGATGAGTCTATTGTGGCTAGCAAGTCTATAGAAGGATTTCCCCATGTCATTATTGCATAAAGTGTTGTTTTGTGATGTTGTTGAACTTGGCATGGTAGAATTAAGTTTGTCAATAAGTTGGTTAGGTTACATGCATATCATGCTTCCATTGGTTGTAGGACCCGTAGAGTTAATTTTCAATTTCCTAATGGGTCCGTACTTGAGTGGGAAGGTTGTAAGGTGGTATGTACAGGTAGATTCATTTCTTGTCTTAGATTCATTTCTTGTCTTAGGCCCAACTTAATCTTTGAGGGTTACAATTATCATCTCATAAAGGCTAGGATTGTTGAGTCGGATCAGGTAGTTAATGAGTTTCTTTGTGTTCTTTCCGATATTTTGAATTTGTGGTAATGTTTTTTTCTTGACCTATGAGATGAGGGTCCCCAAGAAACAGCCTTTCTACTTCTATGAGGTAGTAGTAAGGTCTGCGTACACTTTACGCTCCCCAGACCCAACTTGTGGGATTTTACTGGGTTTGTTGTTGTTGTTGTTCTTTTGCTTGACCTATGCTCCGACTATGTTTGTGGATCTCATGAATGAGGTCTTTACACCCCACCTTGATATATATGTGGTAGTTTACGAATGGTATACTGATTCATTTTCGGAATGAAAAGGAGTTTGAGTCAATTGATGGTGATGATACAAGGCCTGAAGGATGAGAGGTTGTTTGTTAGTGTTGGATCTTGGGTAACAAAGGGTGGTTAAAGAAGTACACCGACTGGCTAGATTGGGAATGGGATTGGATGAAGATGAGTTTGGTAGTGTGGTAGTTTTGATGGTTTCAAATCTTCATTGGTTGATGAGGTCAAGTCAAAGCAAGGCTTTGGCTCCGCCTTGCTAGACTTGAATGCTTTGGGGTGGAAGATAGTGAAGTGGGGGTTTTCTCCTAAGGCGGAGATGGTGTCCTTAGGTACTATGGTACGCTATGTGTGCTTGTGTTAGTGATTAGGTTCACTTGAAAGTTCCACCCATGAAGGGTGAGATCCGATGTGGCAAGAAAGGGGATTGATCCTAAGGTTTGTGGGTCCTTATAGAGTGTTGAGGAGAATTGGTAAAGTTACTTTGGAATTGGAATTGCCTATGGGAATGGATAGAGTTCGTCTGGTCATTCGTGTATCTATGATTGAGGGGATGTGTTGGTGACCCAAGTGCTATAGGATTCCTTGATATTGTGGATATTGCGGAGGCTGAGTTGACCTATAAGGAGGTCCGGTGGAGAAGTTGGATGGATATGAGTAAAGGTTGATTAGTAAGGATATAGTGTTCGTCGAGGTCCTTTGGGTGAATCGTCAAGTTGATGGTGTCTTTTTGGGAGCTGGAGGTGGAATGAAGAAGCGATAATCGTACCTCTTTCATCCTATTCAATCTTAAGATAGAAAAGCTAAGTCCTTTACATGATTTCAAGTCTTAAGTTCAGCCCTTATGTCATTTGCATGCATTCATGTTTATGTTGGCAAGTTTGTGGTGATTTTTGATACTCATGTTGAGACTTTTGAAAATGGTATAAAATGAATTGTTGCATCTATATGTTGGGCTGAAATCGTCTTGATTACTTCTCTTATGTATGTTTCTTTGACATTCGGGGATGAATGTTTCCAAGAGGGAGATATTGAAACACTATAAAAAGTGTCCGAAAATGTGCCTAAAAGATGCCCATATTCATAATTTCCTCATATATCAATATCTGTGCATGATATCGAAAATCTAACTCATATTCATGATCGCGGGATAAAATTGAGTGGGAAATGGATATAATCCAAATTTTAGAGCATGTTTAAGCATGTTTTGAGTTATGAATCTATGATCTATTATGAGATTTGATGGAGGGTTTCAATGTATATTGCATGAGGGTGTTACCAAGTGTTGGTGGGTTGATTTATTAAGTTTTCTCACATGATTTCACTCTTGAATTGCATGATTTTGAATTAGCATTACATACCCACCATGTATTTGATAAAATGTCTGGTTAAGGGTTCTTGAGCTATTGATGATCTATTGCATGACCTATGAGTCAAGTGATTTTATGATGATTAAGGGAATGTATATATGGGTATTAAATTCATGTAAAGCACTCGTGATATTGCAAATGAATTGTTGGGCTCCCATGCTTATTGTGTTCTTGGGAAAATGAGAAGTTTTTTCTTGATTCTTGAATATGATGGTTTGATGAGCTATTTTCATGACTCCTACCGAAAAAATTATATCATAAGGTATGGATATTCTATAAGGTCTAACAAAAAGGCTATACCGTAAGGTAGAATGACTTATGGCTCCTATCGAAAAGATTATATCGTATGGTGAGGACATTCTACACCTACCGAAAAGGCCATAACATAAGGTACAATTCATGGTTTCTACCGAAAAGATTATATCGTAAGCTAGAATAATTCGCGGCTCCTACCTAAAAGATTATATCATAAAGTAGGGGACTCCTTATGCTACCCACCAAAAAGGTTATGTCGTAGGGTAGGGGTACTGGTAACACTCTCCAAAAAGGTTGTACCGAAAGGTGAGTGGGTGGTTATGTGGTCCATCTCAAGCATGTTTGTGTAAGGTTCGAGCGTACTTATATTTCACATTGAATTCACATTCCTTAATTATGACTAAGTATGTTTTACTACATGCATTGATCATGCATGCAATATTGACATTACACCATCTCTTGCTTATACTTATGCATTTCGATTATGTTACCTATCTCTTGTTGCATTGCATTTTATATACTTAGTGCATTCAAACATACTAATGCATACTCTATGCCTATATGATGTTACCATGTAGGAATCGGAGCTCCTTACAATCATCCTCATCCTCTTCAACGTGGCTAGTTTGTTCCTTCTCTTTTATTGTTATTTTAATTGCATCCGCGATTAAGGATGTGTAATGTTAAGTGGCTCAATTTGGGTCCCTTCGTGTTCCCCATTCGCCATGTCACGTTTAGGCCCTAGGCTTCGACTGTGACAAACTTTGTATCATAGCATTAGATTGTTAATGGTCCTCGGCATCCAACATACCATGTTGGTTAGAGTCTTATTCATAGTTGTGTTGTGCACACAACTATGAGTAAGAGGCTATGAGACATTTTAGGAAATGTTTCCTTTCTTCTTACTCTATGTCGTGCTATAGAAGTTAGGTAAGGTTTTCCCTTAACGATTGTTCTTTGCTATGCTAGATCATGCCTAAGACAAGAGGAAGAAGAGCCCGCACACCCGAGGAACAACAGGCTCATGATGGAGAGCTCTGGGATGCTCTCACCTTGCTAGCTCAAGTTGTGGCTAGTCAAGTCAATCAAGGGGACCAAGTTCTTCATGCTCCTACTTCGGTATCTCGGGTGAGAGAATTTATGAGGATGAACCCGCACGGATTTTAATGGGTCTAAAGTGGATGAGGATCCTCAAGAGTTTATTGATGAGATATACAATAAGTTAGCTGATGTGCTGTCAAAATACAACACATTTGGTGCCTAAAACAAGGGATTTTGCAAGTTCTTAATGCAACTTTTTAGGTTTTTATGTTATTTTATGTTGTTATTGCAGAAAAGAGATTGATTGGCATGACTTAGGGAGAAAATTCCAGATTTTGCTAAAGTGCAGGACATAACAAGCCATCCTACTAGTTGTAGGCCAAGCTACGAGTCATAAGGTGCTCTCATAGCTAGAAACAGTGAGAAAAATCAGGAATCTGCTAAGTGGAGGTTAGCCCTACGAGGGCACTCTATGAGTCGTAGCTCTCACTATGCCTCGTGTAGGTGGGATCATAGCAAGAAATAGTAAGCTAAAAGTTTGGACCAAGAATTGAAGGCCTAGACTACGAGAGAAGCATATGAGTCGTAGCCTAAGCAACGACTCGTAACAGTGGGTCATAACAGTCAAGTTCAAGATGCCAAGTGCTAACTACGAGACCTCGATTACGAATCTAGGTCACCCTATGAGTCATACCTGTTCGATGTATCTACTGCCAGCTATCTTTTCTATTTAATTTTTAGGGTAAAATTGTAAATAGTATAAATATTTAATGATATGGTTTTAGAAAGACAACTTCAGACTTGAATATTTTTGGGGGATTCACTTTGAATATTCTCTCTAGAATATTTCTAGAGTTTAGTGTAGATTTCATTTTTTAATAGGAAGACTCACTTTGGGGGTTTGGAAGATCACATTGTATTCATCTTCCATTTATCAAAGCTTGTGGCAACTTGAAGGTGTTTTTGTTCTTCATTGTTTTCAGTAAAATCTCAACCATGTCTTTTATATTCATTGTTGTTGATGTTGTCTAAGCCATGAGTAGCTAAGCACCAATAACTTGGGGTTGTGGAAACCATGAGTAGTTGACTTGAAATAACCTAGACTTTGTGCATTTCTTTGATTAGGGTTTTGCATGTATTGTTTAATTTCCTTCATTTTGATTGTTGTTTGGTGGTCGCCAACACCAAACCCCGCCTACTATCACGGTCCCGACTAAGGTAGTGACGAATAGGAAAAGGAAAGTAAATGACATGATTCGATTGATGTGTTCTCGTCTAATCAACCAAACCTGACCAAGGAGAGGTTGATTGGGACAATGGGTAATGGTTAGTTGGAACACCATGGTTGCCAACTAAGTGCCATGGTGAAATTCGACCTTCAACTTCACAAGAGGTTTAGAAGAACCTAAGTTACCATCTTGCATGCAAATTCCCAATAAGAGTTATGTTGTCTAGGGTAATTGAGTCAATGAATCATGGGGAACATAATTCCCAAGTTGTCCCTTAATTTGATTGTCTTCCTGCATAATTAGCGTAGTGTTTATTTTTATTTTGGTTCTTGAATCACAACCCCCCTCATGTAAGCGACTTTGGTAATCAATGCTTGAAATTATTGATAGTGGATCTATATACTCAAGCCCTGTATTCCCTGTGGATTTCATCCTAAACTCCGATTAGGTTTATTGCTGACTGTGATCACTTTGTTATTAGAGCATGAACATAAATCATTATGGTGCCATTGCTGGGGAATACGGCTAGGTTCTTGACGTGATTTCACTATTTGTTAGTTCAAGTGTTAACTTTTAGATTCTGTTGTATTTTACTTTTATTTTTTGTTTTTGTTGTTTAGTGTTGTTTATAGGTATCCAAGGGAGAATACGTCATTATTTAGCTCAAGCAAGAAGTTGTAGGCTGATAATCATAATAGTTGAACGAAAGCTCGTCACCACAGGTGATTTATTTGAATCATTGCAGTGTCATATCCTGTTTTATGGACAGGAGTCCGAAGACCCTCAGGCTCATTTGCAGAACTTCACATAAACACTGAGGGGAGTGCTAGGAACAAAGCACCCAGCATGGGATGCCATAGCCCTTCAGACTTTTCCCATGACTCTTAGGTGCGAAGCTGCATAGTGGTGGTCTATACTCCCACCTGAAGTTTTCTCTAACTAGGAAGAAGTGCAAAGAATCTTTCGCATGAACTTTTACAAGGAGCCTAACAATCATCCACTAGTGAATTTAATTGTTAACTTTCGACGAGTTCCAGGAGAGTCATTGGGTGCAACTTGGGACCAGATATAAAGAGTGTCTGAGAAGGAGGCCGAATCATGATTTATCGGATAATGAACTAGTAGCAAACAACAAATGCATGCCATGCCTTATTTGGGGGAGATTGTTGGGCATTTTTGAGGCAACCATTTAATGAAGTCACTGAGTATATGTATAAACTATCTGCAGTTAGCCAAGTGTACCAATCAAATCAAGACCAACCGGTCGCTTCTATTAGTACATCAAGAGAAGGCTCTAGTAGTGCAAGAAGGGATTGTGTGGAAAGATGGATCAATCCACCACATCAACAATTGGTTATAGAAAAACCTTCGAAAGTTGAGAGTATGCTTGAACAACTAATGAAGAAAGTGAATGAGCAAGATGAAACACTTCAAGAAATTAAGTTTGATGTTATCAAGGTTAATTACAAGGTGGATCAACAAGCAATGACAATTCAAAAGATCGATGGTTGAGTTGAGCAGGTCTCTAAACAGTTGGAGCATATTTAGAAAAATGGGAGGAGAGGTCATAGAAGTGGTGATAAGAGCTCACCAGATCTTGAGGAAGTCTGAGTACTCATGATGACAAAGTCGAGTCATAACGTTAAATAGGGCGCTTATTAGGAGGCAACCTAAGGATCTTTTATGTTTTTTTTTTGGATTATTTTAATTTTATTTTGGTTGATTGAATTGTTAGGTAGTGGTTTGATGTTTTTTTTGAGTGTTAAGACACGAGATCAGTTGTATTATTTTGAATATTAAAGTCTTTTGATGTTTGGTTTGCAGGCATAAATAAAGTACTGAAGATTTGAAGAATATTGTACGTGGAGCAGCCTCTACAAGCAGGATACAAGTCGTAATGCAAACTATGAATCATAGTTATGCTCGTAGAGGGAAAAAATAAAGATTGAAAGTTGGCACGCACACTACGAGCCAACCTTACAATTCGTAGGGTCCCTTACGAGTCGTAAGTGGGGTTCGTAGTGCCCAGGTATGAATTTCAATTTCTCTAAGTGTTGAGGTCTGATACGAGATCACGACCTACAAGTTACAGGAGGCCCTATAACTCGTAGTCGGGGTTTCATAGCCTTGATCTATAGGTTTTTAATTGAAGACCTAGTTTGATATAAAAAGAGGACAAAATTCATTTTGACCCCAAAACCCTTATTTTGTGCCCTAATCAACGAAAATTTCCCCCAATCCCTTTCCCCTTCACTATTCCAATCACCGTTCTGACCATCCACATCGCTTTTCGACGATTATTTCTGGTGAGTACAGTACACTAGGGTTTCGGCTCCTCCTATTTCTCTCATTGCATCTAGTTGATATTCATTTGCTCCTTTGGTAAGTTTTGTTGGTCAAATTTGGCACACTCATGGTATGAGCTTTGAATAATGCTGAATGAATGTGAATCTTGCGATCATAATAAGTATGCCCATGAGGAGATGATTGTTTAAGCATGAGAATTAGGGTTTGGGTTTGATGAACTCCCTAGCATGATTTGAAAATGTATGATTGCTCTGATTGGGTTGTTGTAATATTGGCATGTTGATCATATGAGTTTATTGCATGATTTTTGTGTGATCATAAACAAACTCATATCGGGTTGAAATTTGGGGATATTAGTACGTGTTCTAATATGCTAATTCATGTTATCCTTGTATGGAGTTATTGTGAACTCTCTTTGAATCTCCATTGTTATGTATTGTTATGATGATTATGAGTTGGAGATTGGTTGATCTTGGGTATTTCTTGAATGTGAGTGGGGATTGTTATTTGATTATGGGATAATAGTTGATTGTGTTGACATGATTCATACTGGGTTTAATTGTGGGTTTGATATGACATGCTACTTCGATACTGTTTGTTTTTGATAGACAATGATCCTTGGTTCATGTGGGAAGGATATAGGCACCACAGGTGCCTTTTATTTCATGTTACGAGGACCCCCTACGATTCATAGTTCACCCTACGTGTCGTAGTGGTCCCTCGTAGGAGGCAACATTCACCTGTGGTTCCTTAACACTTACCATATAAGACTCACTTATGACTCGTAACGCCTACTATGAATTGTAGTGAAGGACTCACTGGATATGCCTTGTTTCGAGTTATATTCTGTTCCGTACTATGAGCCAAGGATATGAATCATATGTCAACCTATGAGTCGTACCTGAGCCTTGTATATGTGATCAGAATATTACTTTTTAGGCACCATAGCACTACGAGGCTGTTGTACGACTCGTAGATCACCCTGCGAGTCATACTTGTGCCTCGTACCTGTAGATATGTAGCTGGTTCAGTGACATTTTTTTTGTGTTTTATTTTCTTAGTTTTTAGTTCTTGTTTCTTTTAGTTTTTCTTTCTTTGCTTGCAATTGGACTATGTATGAATGTGGTACTCATCATGGGTTTGTAATGTAATTTTTATGTCCCACGACTCTAAAAAATTGAAAAGAGGCTATCAAAACCTTGGGAAGAAGATTGGTGGATGAGGCCCCCAAAACTGAATAGTCAAAGGGGTATGTAGAGGTCCACAGAGTCAAAATCGATCCAGAGGCAAATGTGGCTCAATCTCGTGCCCGTACTGCACAAGCCCCAGTAGAAGTTGGTAGTCCCTCCCGGTTTAAGGAGGAGGGCAATGGTGATGGGTCCCATAGTATTTCTCCACAGATGACTCCTACTCACACAGAAACATATTCAGAGGAGGCAGCACAGATGGAATAGGAGGAAGTAGAGTCATAGTGTTCGGCCGACACAAGATGGGGCATCCCAGGCAAGAAGGCTATGTATGACAAAGGATTGGAGCCGAAAGGACAGGCAAAGCTTGTCAGGAAGTTCCTTGAGGAGTCGAGGTTGAATGACTCCGGATTGGACAGGTTGCTGGGTTTAGATACTGAGATTGATGGATACGGACTTCGGTGGACTTCACAATGGCTGGGAAAGTACACCCCTTATTTAGTCTGGGAGTTCTACGTTGCTATTATGGCATTCTTCTCCGTGATCTGCCCAAGAACAAGAAGGCTATTGAGCACCCTAGATTACGAGAAGTTTTTGTCAAGGTTCAGGTTGTTGACATTTCAAAGGAGACTATCAGAAGAGTTTAGTTCGACTGAGCTATAAGGTACCTCCTCCACCGCAAAATACGAAAATAGAATTGCAAAGATGAGGAAAGTGGTGAACGAGCAGGATGTTAGGGTAAAAACCAAGTTACTCTAGTACATATCTAGCCAAATATGCGAGGATCATTTTGAGCCTACGTGGGTCACAAACCATGCTAATCAGATCGTGAAATCCCACTTCTCATTCCGGGCCAAGTTTGTGTGGTCTATTATCCAACGGCGCATCATACAGACTTTAATGGATAATGTGATCAACTTAGAGAAATTTGTACTATTAGCCAGCATTCCAGCTGGCTACGAGATTGATTGGGCCCCAGTTATGGCTGAGTAGATACACAAGTCCGCTGTCAAGACTAGCACTTCATTATCGTTCCCTATTTTGCTTCATTGCTTGTGTAGTGAGGTCGGTGTTCATGTCGATCCCCACTGTGACCCACATGTAGCGGCCGAGCGCACCATGGATCCTAGCCTTATTAAGGCTGATGAAAACTCGGTGGCCCTACAGAGAGTAACTTCTCCTCCTATCCCATATCCTTTCCCTCCGGAGCTGACTCCAGCCACCACCAGTTCTATTCCAGTTGCTTTAGAGAACTCGAGCTGTTGATACTGAGGCAATGCCATCCTCGGACATACTTGCACCAACATCTTCAACTAGTCAGGTTGATTCCGCAGACTATCCTCTTATGTCTGCTTTTGCTTTTCAAGCTTTCGTGCACAGGTTAGCAAAGATAGAGCTCCAGTTGAGAAGGTTGACGAGCCAGCTCAAACCTTGGGTTTGTCAGACGGTCTAGGAGTCAGAGGAGAGGGACAAGGCATATACTCGTGAGATGATAGATTAGAGAGTTAGAGCAGTAGATGCTAGAATATATGCCTTTGAGGAGAGGGTCCAGAAGAAACTCGAGGATGCTCAACATGCTGACATGGTTGCTGTGATGGATTAGTTGGCAAGGTTCAACACCGACATGTTAAAGATATTTGCGGCTCCGAGAGCAGCGCCTGAGGAGGCATCGGTGGGTAATGATGTATTTGACTTATTTGATAATCGCCCGCATGCCCATGGGAAGAGGCCCCTTAAGAGTGATGACTAAGACAGGATCCAAAAGAGACCTAGTGTCACGACCCAAGCCTAGGGCCTGGCCATGACCGGCAAATGGGGAACCCGAAGAAACCCCAAAGAAGCCTCATAGCATATTATTACACATCTTTGGTCACGGAAGCAATTAAAAGATAATAAGAGATAAGCATAAACAAGGGGAATTAGGACTAAGGATAAACTTCCATATCATAGACATCAAGAACAAGAGAGTCAAGGCTCATAGCATAGATACATAACATATTCAACAACACCTCTACTATATAGATAAGAGCGAGGGCCAATACAAGCAATCGGGCCCACCCTCATAATTAATGCATAATCAAAAGAGATAGTCTTAATAGATAGTAAGAGATCATGAGTAACATTCTCGGAATGGAGGACTCACAAACAAGCTTATAAGACAATCGTACTAGCCACGTGGAGGAGGAGGATGATCAAGCAGTGCTTCAGTTCCTACATGGTAACATCATATAGGCATAGAGTATTTGTTAGTACATTTTAATGTATTAAGTATGTGGGATGCTATGCAATAAAGAGATAGACATCATAATTGAAATGCATAATTATAAGCAATAGATAGCTAATATCAATATGGGTTGTATTACCAATGCTTAAGTAAATCGTGATTTGCAAATCATTCATTTTACATAGATCGTAATATATAAGTGTAGAAATAAACCTCAACCGACATAACATAAGACCTTTTAGAGAAGCAACCTTACTTACGGGAGACTGTCCCACTTTGGAGAGAATTTCATAAGTAACTTCACCTTACGGGAGCCCGTACCTTTACGGATTAAGTGACCTTCCTTATGGGAGCCCATCTCCTTTCGGATTATATGACCTTCTTTATGGGAGCCCGTCCCCTTTCGAATTAAGTGACCTTCCTTGTGGGAGCCCGTCCCTATTTGTATTAAGTGGCCTTCCTTACGGGAGCCCGTCTCTTTTCAGATTAAGTGACCTTCCTTATGGGAGCCCGTCCCTTTTCGGATTAAGTGGCCTGCCTTATGGGAGCCCATCCCTTTTCGGATTAAGTGACCTTTCTTATGGGAGCCCATCTTTTTTTGAATTAAGTGACCTTCATTATGGGATCCCATGCCTTTTCGCATTAAGCATTCCATAGAACTAGCTTATCGAACCATTATATTTCAATAATCAAGAAAGAACTCCTCATTTTCTCAAGAATATAATAATATAAGAACCCAACAATCTAGTTGCACCACCATAGGTACTTTGTCATGAAACAACTCACATAAACATTTTTATTATCATCATAAACTC
>JAABOM020113613.1:5127-20597 GCA_011800125.2 Solanum clarkiae | reverse complement strand
ATGCTTCTCAACTGTTAAAGATATGATTCACCATATCAACACGGTCAAATTGGTTATATTATCTTGAGAAATAGGTTTAGGCCAAAAGGGCCTAAAATGGAAAAAATAGGGCTCACGCCAAAATATCAAATAAAACCCAATAGAGGGTCCCCCCCCCCCCATGTCATCTTGAGTCTACTGCCAATAATTCTGCCCAAAATGGACCCCAAAAGATCAAGAAAAGGCCCAAAAATGATATCAAAGGTTTATCGGGAAAACATTCTTTACAAACCTTTCTCAGTTAAAATTCTCAAAAATCGACTATTATGGCCCACACCGAGTATATTACAGTGTTCTCCTTAGAATGTAAAAGAATTTAGGCTCAAATTTCATTCAATTCTGTCAAGATTCGGTTACGAAATCAACACGTAAAGATTTTTCATAATTTCTAGAATAACACTAGAAAAAATAACTATTTTACCTCAGATATACGTGTTGAATCCCGAATCTGACTTCACCATGATGTTCCTTGCAAAGAACTGAGTGTCATGGACCTTTGAATCATAAAAAATGGAGTTAAAATGCCAAAGTTACGAGCTTGAGAAGTTGAGAATATGGGTTGTTTGCGAAGGGCTGACCCTATTTATAGGCCACCCTCTAAGCCTCCGCGGAGGCCTGGGTAACTTGCCCTTCTCCGCGAATGCGGAGGGTAAAGTTGTTAGTGTTGCACCAACTTTTTTCCAAACTTCTCCGGGGCATCCGATGTGTGATTTACATAAATAAATAGTGTAACCACTCATATCTCAATGTCCTGGATCCAACGGTGCAGTCAGAACTCCTAACGGAGCATCCTACAGAAAAATGAGAGTCCTACTTCTTGTTTAGCTAAAATTAGCTAAAAGTACTAAGGGGATCAAAATGCAATCGGATGTCCCCATTAACTAATGAAAGGTCATCATAGACTATATTGGATGTTCCAGAGCTGACCACGCCATAAGATTTTCGTTCTGGGCGCGTTTAGCTGGGTTTTTTTAGAAACACACTTTTTAGCTTTCGATTGAACTCATTTTGCAGTGTTTAGCTAAAAATAATACCGAGACCCTCCATCATCGGACCAACCACCCTTCTGGCAAAAGTCAGCCATTCCAGAACTGAGAGAGTTGTCAGAATCCCATTCTGAGGCCGTTTAGTAGGGTTTTGACAGAAATCTTATTTTAGTAAGTTTAGATTCTCACTAACTTGCAAACTTGCGCAATTCTCAACTAAAACACCCAATAACCATCCCAACAGCTCCAACAAATCATAATAGGTCCAAGGTGACTATCAGAATCTCAAAACAATAGAAATAGTACAGAAACACATAATTGATATACAGGGTCATTACAACTCTAAAGGTGTAGGTGATGTTCGTAGAAATCAATTGCTACAGAAATAGGATTTTCTTTTTTGAGTTCCTAGCTTTATGGGTTAGAATATTTTTGGGGTGTTACATTCATCTTCTAAGGTTCTTTCTCAATTTTATCACTAAAGTATGTAAGGTTATGTCCATGCAAAGGAACACCTTGTTCTTCTTTCATGATCTATGTCTTCATGTTTCAAGGAATCCTTCATGAATGAATTAGGATTGGAACAATACCCCATCTTATTGTTAATCTTCCTGAAACCCCAAAACCCTCCATAAAAATATTTTGATTTCTTCATAATTATTTATTCATAAGTTTTTCTACACGAAATTTATGAATGATTATTGAGAAAAGAAATTCTTATCATTAAAAATTTTCTTATGACTTTTGGGTAATATTTTGATGATTTCTTGATTTTTTTTTAAAGAATCTCTTATGCTATGAACCGTAAAACTATGAGTTATGAAATCTCCTAAATACAAGACCTTATGATGCCATCTTATGATTCTCTAATGACAATTTTATATAATAATATACGTCTCTCATGAATGCAAAGCTATGATACATGAACTGTAATCTCATGACATGATGATATATGAATGATATTTATGAACAATGATTCTTGAATGTTA
This sequence comes from Solanum clarkiae, assembly GCA_011800125.2. NCBI lineage: Eukaryota > Viridiplantae > Streptophyta > Magnoliopsida > Solanales > Solanaceae > Solanum > Solanum clarkiae. The sequence goes on along the minus strand of JAABOM020113613.1, from coordinate 18,583 downwards.
TGATGTCACAACCGGAGCCTAGGGACTAAGAGTGACATGGCGAATGGACACCTGAGAGTCCCAAACAAGCCTCATAGCATCCATACATACATCATTGGTTCGAGAGTGCATATTAAACATCATAAAGTGATACTACGTGGTAAGGGACTTTGGACTCAAACTATGGGATAACGAGGTATGGGACTCATTGTCACACATTATCAACAAATAAATCTAAGGGACGAGAATTCAGGACTCAAGCTATAGGAATGGGAAAATAGAACTTGCCATCACACATTCAACAACAAAGTCTAAAAGGCGCGATTCATATGACTCATGCTATGGGAGTACAGACTTAGGAACTTTACCATCTCATCATTATAAGATAAGACATAAGCATAGTCTCCATAAGCATCAAATATAGCAAGCTCGTACATAGAGTTCCATGATATCCGGCAAAGCCTCTAAGTCATAGATTGTATGGGGGCCATGACATGTCTGAGCTCACCCTCAAAGTAAAAGACATAAGAAAGATATAACTACCATAACTTAACATAGGTAGATAGAAGGTGGATCTTGTCCTTGGAATAAAGGACTCACCACTAGTTAACGTCTCACAATCAATCTAGCCATGAAAAGTAGATGAAGATAGTCTCTGGTCTCTACATAGTTAGATGAGAAGGCAAAAACTATGTGTTAGTACGTTTGAACGTACTAAGTATGTGAGCAATACATATGAACATCATAAACTGAATTTCATTGTTAGATGACAAAGGCGTATATATAGGAAGAAGTATATTGGAAGGAATGTTATAACAATGTATCTTAAATCAATGATGCATGAATGCCATAATAGTTGAACATAGAGGGCATGGGACCTCAACTGATATGTAAGACTATGCGAGCTATAATATGAAATTTTGATGTTACCTCTACACCAAAGAAAGAGTAGACTACTTGCCAAAGGTAGCCTATACCCACACCTTACGACCTGCCTTTTCAATATGGTAGAACATGTATAATCATCATCTCTTAAAGGGGCATAAATATGAATCTATATTGGCACATAGTTATGAGAAAGTAGGCCTTACATGAGGACCCTTAGGGGTATTCCCCTATCTCCAATCTCATTCGATGCTAAGTCATTATCCCACTGGTACAACTTAACTTGCCTTCTTACCAAAATGCATTACCCCTTTCATAGGTGAAACCTTTACATACACCTAATTGCCAACATGGAACTCAAGATCTCTCTTCCTAACATTTGAGTTTGGCGACTTTGAGTCATCTTCAACTTTTCCCTAATCAATTTCACCTTCTCCATGGGCCTCTAACACCAAATCTTGGCCAATCAATAAACCTATTTCAAACCATTCCACTAGGGACCCACACCTTCTCCCGTACAAAACTTTGAATGGCGTCATTCTAATGTTAACATGATAATTATTGTTGTAGATGAACTCAATAAATGTGAGATGATCATCCCAATTTCCTTGGAATTCTAATATACAAGCCCTCAATATATCCTCCAAAGTTTGAATTGTCCTCTCAGCTTGTCGAACTGTTTGAGGATGAAAGCGATACTCAACTTCAACCTTGTGCCAAGCCCTTTTTGAAATGATCTCCAAAATAGGAAGTAAATTGAGTACCATGATATGATATAATAGACATAGGCACACCATGCAACCTAACCAACTCTCGATATATAACTTGGCATGGTCCTTGGCATTGAAAGTAGTCTTCACCAGTAAAAAATGAGCCAACATGGTCATTCTATCAACGATAACCCAATAGAGTCAAATTGCTTCCAGGTACGGGGAAAACCAATCACAAAGTCCATATTCACATCTTCCCACTTCCAAGTAGGAATCTCAATGTCTTGGGTCAACCCACTGGGCCTTTAGTGTTCTACCTTCACTTGTTGACAATTAGGACATTTAGATAGAAATTTAGTTATGTCCTTCTTTATACCATCCCATCAATACACTTTCTTCAAATCACAATACATCTTGGTTGATCCCGGATGTATAGAATAAAGAGAGTTAAGGGCTTCACTCATAATCACCTCCCTATGACCATCAACATCCAGAACACACAATCGATCTTGGCACTGAAGCACACCATATCACCCTTAGGAGAAAACCTCTATCTTCTTCTCGGTAACCAACTTCTTTAACTTAATCAATGACAAGTCCATGTCTTGCTTTGCCTTGACATCAACAACAACCAAAGACTCAGCCCTACTCTAAACATAGATGCCACTATCATTAGAATCATCCAACCTAACACCCAATCTAGCCAAATGGTACACATCCTTCACCAACTCTCTCTTCCCCTCATTAACATGGGTTACACTACCCATAGATAATCTACTAAGAGCATCGGCTATAACATTCTCCTTGTCAGGATGATATTGAACACCTATCTCATAATCTTTAAGATGCTCCAACCATCTCCTTTACCTGAAATTAAGATCTCTTTAGGTGAAAGCATATTTCAATCTCTTGTGATCGGTGAACACATCAACATGAACCCTATATAGATAATGCCGTCAAACCTTCAAAGCAAATATCACAACCACTAATTCAAGATCGTGAGTCAGATAATTTTGCTCATGCACCTTCAACTGTCTAGATACATAATTAATACCTTACCATGTTGCATAAGCACATAACCCAAACCAATTCGAAAAACATCATAATATACCACAAACCTATCTAAGCCATCTGGTCATGTCAGAATAGGAGTTGATGTAAACTGATCTTTCAAAGTCCGAAAGCTCTTCTCACACTCATTTGACCAAATAAACTTGGCCTTACTTTGTGTCAACTTGTTTAACGGTAAAGCAATAGATGAAAAACCCTCAAAAAATCTCTGGTAATAACTAGCAACCTAAGAAAACTTTGAATATTTGAAGGAGTCAACAGTCTAGGACAATTTTTCTCATCTTCATTCTTCTTTGAATCAACTTTAATACCATCACCACATACCACATCGCCATGAAAAGCTACTTCTCCCAAACAAAACTCATATTTACTAAACTTGGCAAATAATTTCCTATCCATCAAATTATGAAGGACCAACATCAAATGACCCATGTGCTCTAGTTCGCTCTGAGAATAAATCAAAATATCACCAAAGAAGATAACTACTAAAGTATCAAGAAATGAATTGAACACTCGATTCATGACATCCATAAACACCGCCAGAGCATTAGTCAACCTAAAAGACATTACCACGAACTCAAAGTGCCTATATCTAGTTTGAAAAGCTGTCTTGAGAATATCACACTCCCTTACTCTCAACTGATAATAACCGAAATGGAGGTTAATCTTTGAGAAATGGGCAGCTCCTTTCAATTGGTCAAATAAATCGTCAATCCTCGGCAACAGATACTTGTTCTTTATAGTTACCTTATTCAATTGCCGATATCAATACACATTCAAAGCGACCCATCCTCTTTTCTCACAAATAACACAGGAGCACCCAAAGATGAAATACTTGGTCTAATAAAGTCCTTCTCTAACAAATCTGTCAACTAATCCATTAATTCAGCCGATGCCATGAGATACGGAGGTATGGAAATAAGTTGAGTATCGGGAAGAAGATCTATGTCAAAGTCTACTTTTCTTTCAAGAGAAATCCCAGGCAAATCTTTGGGAAAGACATTAGAAAACTCATTAACCATTGGGACCAAATCAAGAGTAGGTGACTCAGACTCCACATCTCTAACCCTCAATGTACGATATATACACCCCTTAGAGATCATTGTACGTGATATGAGATAAACCAACATTTAAAAGCAGAGTCACTACCCTCCTGCTTAAGAATAGGCTTATTTGGAAACAGAAACTTGACCTTCGGAGCTCAACAATCTATAAACGCATAAGAAGTGTGCAATAAGTTCATCCCAAGAATAATATCAAAACCAAACATCTTTTATTCTACAAGATCACATGGAAGGACTTTATGCAAAATTGAAATAGAACAACCTTGATAGACTTTTTGGGCAACAATAGACTCACCCATGGGAGTGTGGACTGAAAATGGCTCTCTGAAAATTTCAGGACTCAAACCAAACTTAACATACAAAAGAGGAGTCAGAAAATATAAATTTGTACCTGGATCAACCAGAGCATATGCATCAAAATCAAAAACTTTTAACATATCAATCACTACATCGGGAGTCTCCTCCATTTTTTGCCTAGCATGCAAGGCATGAATTCTGTTGGTTTAGGGAGAACCACCTTGTTGAACCTCTTGTTGGTCTTGACCAGCCAAAACCATTTGGGCTTGACCCTTCATTGGAGCTTTAGGACAATCAACAAGCTCATAGCAAACACCTATATACCTCAAGAATATACCTAGGTGATTCCTTCTACACTTGTCACACCTAGGACATGTTGGCCCACCTCTAACCTGTACCTTAGGAGGAGGCACTCTATTATTTAAACCTTGGCCCTATTGGAAGCGGCCACCACCACCACTACCCCTAGAGTTAGAGAATCTGCCATCATAACAGGCTTTCTTAGAATCCTTCATACTCCTTTCCTTAACTTTATCCCTTTCAATCTATTTAACATATGTCATAAGTCTGGAAATGTCCATATCCTGAATAAGCATAGTCGTACGACATTCCTTCACAATCAAGTTAGAAATCCCCGAGATAAATTTGTGTATTCTTACATGGGGGTCAACCACTAGAGTAGGAGCATACTTCGAGAGCTTTTTGAATTGGAGGACCTATTACCTCACACTCATTCCACCCTGCTTAAGATTGATAAATTCTGTCAGTTTGGCCTCCCTGAGTTCAAGAGGGAAGAAATGATCTAGGAAAGCAAATTTGAACTCTTCCCAACCAACACCAACATTCCCCAATCTTTTAATCAACCATTGAGTGCACTATATTTGAGTCACTCCTTTCAACTGATAAGCACCCAACTTAGATTCCTCTTCGGATGTTACCCCTATAATAGTCAACACCTTTGAGAGTTCATTAATTAATTCCTAGGCATCCTCATCAGGTTTGGGAACCACAAAATTTCGGAAGGTTCATACAGGTGAAGTCTCCCACCCTGGCAGTTGAGGTGAGGACATTGTTAGGAGGAATGTCTTGTCTAGATTGGTCGGTCACAACTTAAGATAGCATGGCAAAGCAGTTTGGAACTCATCTTGAGTAATTGGCTCCCTCATCAGCTCTTGAGGAGCCTGGTCCTCGTCAATAGGTGCTTGTCTTGGTAGAGGGGATTTTCTTAGAGGAATCTTTTGTAAGGCATCAAGCATAAGTCAAAGTTAGGAAACATCAAGACACGTTCTATGGAACAACATAAATAGAGAAGATGTTACACATTTCCTAAAATGCCTTATAGCCTCCTACTCATAGTTATGGTGCACTTAACACCCATGAATATGACTCTACTTGACACGGCATGCTGGATGCCAAGGATCATTTTAAAACCTCGGTGCTTGGATACTAAGCTTGTCATGACCCGAGCCTAGGACCTAGGAGTGACATGGCAAATAGGAACTCAAGAGTCCACTAACAAGCCTCATAGATCCATACATACATCATTTGTTTGGAAGTGCATATTAAACATTACAAGGTGATACTAAGGTGTAAAGGTCTTTGGACCTAAGCTATGGGATAATGGGGTATGGGACTCATTGTTACACATTATCGACAAATAAATCTAAGGTCTAAATTCAGGACTCAAGCTATAGAGATGGGAAAATAGGACTTGTCATCACACATTTAGCATTAAACAAGTCTAAGGGGCGGGATTCATATGACTCATGCTATGGGAGTAGGAATTTAGGAACTTCACCATCTCATCATCATATGATCACAACATCGTCATAAGACAAGAGATGCACATAGTCTCTATAAATAAGCATCAAACATAGAAAACTTGTACATTGAGTTTTATGATGTCCAACAATGTCTCTAAGTCATAGATAGGACAGGGGTAAAGGCATGTCCTAGACTCACCCTCAAAGTAAAGACATAATATAATATAGGTAGATAGAATGTGGATATTGTCCTTGGAATAAAAGACTCACCATTACTCAACTTCTCACAATCAATCTAGTCGTGAAGAGGCGAGGATAGTCCCCGGTCCCTCCAACAATCATATAAACAAAAAGTATGTGTTAGTATGTTTGAATGTACTAAATACGCGAGCATTCAATACATATGAACATGATAACCTGCATTTCAATGTTTAATGACAAAGTCACAAATACACACATATATAAATAAGTATATTGGAAGGAATGTCATAATAATGTACCTTAAATCCATAATGCATGAATGCCATAATAGTTGAACCTAGCGGGACATGCATATTTAGTTCTCATAAAATTCATGTAAATTATCATAATGGGATTCAAATCATGTTAAAATCATCAATTGGGATCAGCCCACAACTTGTTTATCAAATTGAAGTTGAATTAAAAGACCCACTTGTAATTCATACTTAGAAATCATCAATTGCATGAAATAGATTTTGGGGCTTCATGATTGAAAATAAATCATGAATAAATCCACACATACCTTGAAGAAATTAGGAAGAATGAGATGAATTAGACTTGAGCTTAAACCACCCTTGAATTCCATAGCTTGAATCTTCAAAGCCAGACTTGAATAGATACTTAAGAACTTGAATAACTAGAGTGAATTGACAATGAAGTGTATTCAATGAATAGGGGCAGATTTAGGGGTCTTAGGATGATAAAAGACCATAAAATGAACTAAATTACCATAGAGCCTTTAACGAATGAAATAAAAAAATTAAGGCGGACCCCTGCATGTTGGGCTTCACAGCTCATGAAGCTCTTAACGGCTCGTGAAGCCTGTCGTGAAGTGCCCACAAGATCCAAGATGGTGATTTTTACTTAGAAAAAATTGGCCAAAGGTCTCCCCATGGTCCGTGGTGCCCTTCATGGACTAAGCGGGTGCTTGTGGTGGCACCTTTAGGCAAAACATGGCGTCTAAGGATGAGGCCTCCTCCCACGAGCGCTTTCATGACTAGTGGTAAGGTCCACGAGTCGTGAAAGGCTTTGTGAAGGGCCACTTGATCATGCACACCTTAATAAACCAAAAGAAAGCCACGAAAATGGCCAAGGATCACCTCGACGGCTCATGAACCCTTCCACGACTTGTAGAGGTGTCCCTGAAAGGGCATCTTGGTCAAAAATAGTTGGAAACCAAATTTTGAGCATTGTTAAGGGAGATAAAGCCCCGGTCCTTACATATGAATATGAAACATCAAGATAACCCATACTCATATGTGCTTAAAGGAGATAAAAAGCTAATCAAAAAGGCATAAGTCTAAATGAAGAATGCCTAGAACTACGTTTGCCGACATAGGTTAAGGATTATATGATTGGCATGGGCGGATCCTTCTTTTCTGCTCCTAGTAAGGGCTAGTTATGAATCCATATGATAAGTACACATTTGTCTCATACTTGATAAAGCATGAAATGGCTTAGCTGATTGGACCGAGATCAGTCTTTATGGGCTCATATGGTGGTATATGTCGGTTAAATTATTGGACTCCATAATGAACTATAATATGATGAAAGTCGTATTCTTAAGACAATCTAAATGACATTTATCATCTAACTTTATAAGTTATTATTATGACTATGTTGATCTGATATGTATATAATGTTTCATTTTGTCATTTACATATAACACTATTCTATATGTAATGTCCCTTTTATTGGGGGGGAGGGGGTGCTACATCTTTAGTTGATGCAGACTCAATTATGCAGACACATGATCAAGGCACTCGCTAGCTTCCATATCTTCCACTATTGATGAGTCCCTTTTAGAGATTAGTCCACATATTTTAGAAAGTTATGTTTTTTTAAGGTACACCAGGGGGCCTTCTCCTGGTTGACACTATCTAATTTTGTTTAGAGGCTTCATAGATAGATGAATAGCTATGTTATGTTTGGACCTTTTTGTTCTTTCACAATGGTTCTAAATTTCTATGACTTACATTATAAAATCTCCATTTTTTAAGGAACTTGTCTCTTTAAATGCCTTCAAATATATTCTTTCGCTCATGTAGAATGCCATGTTATGGGTATGCTTGGGATAACAATTCTCATGACCCAAACTAGGTCCCAGACATGACACGGCGAATGAGGAACCTGAAAGAACGCCAATCAAGCCTCTTAGTATATCATACACACATCTTTGGTTGCGGAAGCGAGATAAAACAACGAGAGAAAACATAAACAAGGGGAAATTGGGACTAAGGAAAAGAGTTTAATACTTAAATAACACAGATGAGTCAAAAAAACTCAAGCATAATTACATCACTTATGCAACAACACCTCTAAACATAGAATTTTGAGCAGTGGCCATGACACATTCCAGGCTCACCCTCATAGTCATAAGCATTCAACAAAAAGAAAAGAGCCTTTACATACATAAAATCAATAGATGTTGTCCTCGGAGTTGAGGACTCACCAAATCTTACTTCAAGAGATAGTACTAGCCACATGGAGGAGGAGGATGATCAAACGGATCTCCAATTCCTACATGGTAACATCAAGTAAGCATAGAGTATGCATTAGTACGTTTGAATGTACTAACTATGTAGGATGCAATGCAACAATAGATAGGCAACATAATCAAAATGTATAATTAGGCAACGGTCAATCATATAACAATATGGCATGCATGAATGATACTTGAAGTAAACATGCTTATATAGAATATATCACATGCGTAGCAAGAGAGCATCATTATAGAGTCCAAGGTCTACCACCTCCTTGGAAAGGTGATTGACGTACCAACCCCTCAATTGGTTGATGATTAGCATACCCTACCATCCATGGTGATTGAGGCTTGACACCCTCTCACAAGGCGACCGAGGCTTGGTACCCCCTTGACAAGGTGATTGAGGCTTGACACCCCCTCAACAAGGCCTTGGAGGCTTGACATCCCCTCGTCAAGGTGGTTGAGGCTTGACACCCCCTCAACAAGGTGGTTGAGGCTTGACACCCCCTCAATAAGGTGATCAACTTGCAATATCATAGTCACTTATCATGTATTCAACACATTTATACATTACTTCCACATCATAAAGCCACTTGACTCATAAGCCATGCAGTAGACCTTCAATAACTCGAGAATCCTAAACCAGTGATTTTATCAAACACTTGGTGGGTGTTAATGCTAGTGTAAAATCATGTAATTCAAGAGTGAAACATGTAAGAAAATCTAATGTGAAACCACCCAGCAATACTTAGTAATACCCTCATGCAATATACATCAAAACTCTTTATTAAATCTTAAGATAGATCTAAGATTCATAGCTCAAAACATGCATAAACTGTCACAACAACAACAACATACCCAGTATAATCCCACTAGTGGGATGCATAAACTGTCACAATTTACAAAATTTCAACATAGTTCATAGTCAAATTCATAATAGCAGACCCATAAGTAAAATCAATTTAGAAACATGTAATTTAGGTAAAAAGGAAGCTTGGACACCATGGTGAAAGGACCCAATGGTTGAAACCCACATAGCTTAGCTTTGGAGAATTCTTTGATGAAGATTGGAAAAAGGAGACTTAAAGCTTGAGTGAAATCCTCAAGATCTGGAATGAGTTTGGAACCCTTGATTTCGAGTAAAATATTTATTTAAGTGTTTGGGAGAGTATTGAGGAATGTCTTGTATGATATGAAGGTGAAATATGGTTAAGTACAGGTAATTTTTACACATGGGGAGGCTTAGGCCCAAGACCCAAGGGCCTTGGACTGAAACAAGAAAACTGGCCAAAAGTTACACTTCTTCGCGCCCCTGGCACGTTGCGCCTGGGGCACGCTTGGTCACTAGAATTCGCCAACTTTGATATTTCGAGTTTTGCTATTGTTTCTCTAAAATCGGGGTTAGACCTATTTCCCGCTCAATTTTTCCCCCTGATCAAGAATATAAAGTCAGATTTTTAATATCATGCACAGATTTTAAGATATAAAGAAATTACGATTATGGGCACTTTCGAGGCACATTTTGTAGCACTTTTTGGGTCGTTTCTACAATGGTATTAAATATCAGCCACATTTAGAATGTATGCTTGGAGCATGAAAAACTGCATTGCCAAGAGCTAAAGTGAGATTTTTCCTGAACGAGTCTCAGGATTTGTTTGAAACTTCGTAAGTAGAATATTTCTGATGTCATGCCTCTAAATCTGTAAAGATGGATAGGCACTCGATGTCCTTAAGGCTTGAGAGAAGACTTGTGCTTACTATGCATATGACTATGATAACTACAAAGCAGTGACAAGTTCATATCGCTATGGAGGTAAGAGATAAAAATAGGTAGCACCAAAACTTACATTCCACACCTAGTTGTTGAGGCCACAAGTATTAAGAGACAGGATGCAACTGAACTGTACAATAAGTTTACAAAGCCTTTATAAGATAGAAAACCTTAACATAGGTCAGGCAGACTCCACCTTATTTTAAATTATTATAGAATACCAAAATGCATATGCTACAAACTCAGTAAAGCTCCGAATCAACTTGGAGCTCACCAAAAGCCGTTGAGTTGCAGCATCCCCCAAGTGGGATGTCAATACGAAATAATGTTCTGAATATGTAAGGTAATAGCATATCTAAAGTGAAAGCTCAAGGTGAAATCAACTAGTAATATATAAATGCACAGATCATAATAAAAGACCATCTTCATTATACTTGTGAACTATGTACATTACATTATTTTCTTTACTCTTCAGTGCTTTACAATTTTTCTTAGGCATGTAATACAAGTGATCAGCTGATCGGTGGTAAAAGAGGATGACCCATGCTAGGCATTTTAATCCTTGGGATGTTGTCCTCATAGCTATACATATTGGGATCGACCCATGTCAGGCTCTTACCTCTGAGTTGTCACCCTTATGAATCAAGTGAGATTGACCCATGCTAAGATCTTGCCCTTAAGCTACCACCCACGCTATAGACACTGTTCAAGTTACTCTTAATAATTTGAGATTGTTACTTTGGTAGTCATAATAATTTTTGGAGCTTTGGAATTATGTACCTGTAATATAAGACATGACAATGGTCACTTAAGGTAGTATGATAATATAGGAATCAAATGTAACATAGATGTACTACTTAGGAGTTTAAATGACACAATTGACTTCACGAATGAAAGTAGACTCATCATGCTAGTTCTTGGAAGAGTAAAACTATAAATTTATTAATAAACAACATTGCTACTATTGGAATAACACTTAGGAAGGTACTAATTCTAAGTCTTCTATGTGACTTCATGTCTCATGTATCAACCCTTTATGTCATTGCAGGCATTCATATTTATGTTGATAAGATCATGGTGATTTTAAAACTTATGTTGAGATTTTTGAAACGATGTATAAGTACATTATTGCATTCTTGTTGAGGCTGATTTATTCATGATTACTCTTCTTACGTAAGTTTCTTTGACATTCGGGGGCGAATGTTCCCAAGGGGGAGATATTGAAAGGACCCCAAAAAGTGCTTGAAAATGTGCCTTAGAAGTGTTCGAAATCATAATTTCATATATCTCAAAATCCGTACATGATATCGAAAATTTGACTTCATATTCTTGTTCAGGGGCCAAAATTGAGTAGAGAATGGATCTAACCCCAATTTTACAGCAGCCGTATCAAAATTTCAGTTTCTCAAAAATTCAATTTCTAGAGTCGATCCACGTTGGTACCACGACATGCAGCCGTCACATACCTATGTAAAAATATCCTCCGCATTGGGTCCGCATTGCGGACCAGATACAGACTTATGTTATTTTGTTGCTAGTTTTTTTCCAGTTCAATCCAAGGCTTTTGGGTCTTGGACCTAAGTCTTCCCATGCGTAAAAATACTTATACTTAGCCATATTTCACATCCATATCATACAAGACATTCCCCAATACTCTCTCAAACACTTAGACTAATATTTTTCACCCAAAATTCGAGTGTTAAACTCATTTTAGGTCATAAGGATTTCATTCAAGCTTCAAGTCTCCATTTTCAATCTTCATCAAGAAATTCTCCAAAGCTAAGATATGTGGGTTTCAACCATTAGGTCCTTTCACCTATGGTGCCCAAGCTTCTTTTTTACATAAATCTTATGTTTCTAAGTTGATTTACTTATGGGTCTTATGTACTATGAATTTGACTATGAACTATATTGGAGTTTCACAAAAGTGTGACTGTTTAAGCATGTTTTGAGCTATAAATCTTTGATCTATCTTGAGACTTGATGAAGGGATTTTGATGTATATTGCTTAAGGGTACTACCAAGTGTTGGTGGGTGGTTTTACATTGAATTTACTTGCATGATTTCACTCTTGAGTTACATTGTTTTATACAAGTATTACACAGTAATCAAGTGTTTGACAAAATTGTTCGGTTAATGCTTCTTGAGATGTTGAAGGCCTAATGCATGGCATATGAGTTAAGGGAGTTATGATGATGAAAGAGATGTGTATATGTGTTGATTTCATGAGTGGTATATATAGTATTGGAAGTTAATCAATTGCCTCGTTCTGGGGATAGTAGGCTTGAACTACCATGTTGGGGGGTATGTACCTTAATTGTCTCGCTCGGGAGGTAGCAAGACCATGCAACCATGTTGGGGGTTTTGTACCTCAATTGCCTCGCTCAGGAGGTGCAACCATGTTGAGGGGTTTGTACCTCAATTGCCTTGTTCGGGAGGTAGTAGGCTTGCGCAACCATGTTGGGGGGTTTGTAGCTCAATTGCCTCGCTCGGGAGGTAGTAGGCCCATGAAACCATGTTGAGGGGTTTGTACCTCAATTGCCTCGCAAAGGAGGTGGTAGGCCTTGGTTACTAATGTGGTTTCTTCCTACACACGTAAAATATTCTATGTAAGCATGTTTTACTACAAACATCATTCATGCATACCAATTACTATATGCTCATTTATTGCCTAAATATGCATTTCGATTATGTTGCCAACCTCTTATTGTATTGCATCCTACATATTTAGTACATTTAAACATACTAACATATACTCTATGCCTACATGATGTTACCATGTAGGGACCAGAGCTCCACTTGATCATCCTCTTCCTCTACTTGGCTAGTATGATTTCTCTCAACGCAAGTTGGTGAGTCCTCAACTCTGAGGACATACTTCTCTTGATTATGCCATGTATTGACTCCTCTTATGACTATGAAGGTGAGCCCGGTTGCTTGTCTTGGCCCCCGCTAAGTTCTAAGTTTAGAGGTGTTGTTGGACAAGTTATGTATTGATGCTATGAGTTTGATTCTCTTTGACTGGCTATAAGACATTTTAGGAAATGTTTTCCTTCTTCCTACTCTATGTCATGCTATATAAGTTAGGTAAGGTTTTCCCTCTAATGAATGTTCCTTGATGCATTTTGACACAAATAAATAACATATATCCAAATCAAATGAATACCTTAGTGCTTGATAAAAGTAAATGA
>JAABOM020113603.1:0-23785 GCA_011800125.2 Solanum clarkiae | reverse complement strand
AATATATATATATATATATATATATATATATATATATATATATATATATGTGGAGAACAAAGAGTCTAGGTACCTCAGGTGTTTCTTCCTTTCTCAACTACTCACAGGCAGATCGTTGTGTGTCATGCTATTTGAGCAATAAAATTCGAGATGGTAGATAACAACCATTATTTTGAATTGATCAAGTTCAGGAGAGATTGTCGTTTGTTGCTTTTAATTACTTGGAACAAATTCAGAATGGATCTTATTACTTTAGATTCTTTTTATTAGTAGATTCTAATTTTAGTTTATACAGTATTTGACTTAACATACTGAACTTTCACTTACTTGAAATGTGCACTTTTGATTCCATCCCAATTTTTCAATTCTATGAATCCAACTTTTGACTTATTATTGTGATAGAATACTCACATATGTGCATAATTTATTTAAGGCATTCAAAAATTTTCCCTGTAATAACTTAAAATATTTATTATAACTTGTCAGCAGTTTGTTCAACTTCTTAAATTATCTATATTAAAATATAATCATTCAGTTTTGATTTCAATTAGATGAGTTTAGTGTAGCCGCAAAGTATTTGAATCATAATCAATCAAACTTAGATGAGATTTAGGTGCTTGTAGGATTCCCTTTCTTGGGTTTTAAAGGCGCATTTAGTTTTTGAAGATGTAGACGAGGTGTGTTAGCTGCAAAGTATTTGAATGACAATTGATCATAATATAGATGAGAAATTTGCTAAGGCTGTGAATAGTTTGAGATCGAGGTATTTATATATTTTGGTGATTGTTGATTCCTTTTATTCAACTGCTATATTTATTTTTGTTACCAGTTGTTTTTGGGATTAATTTTTTGAAGATGTAAATGAGTTTTGTATTGCTGCAGATTATTTATAAGAAAATTGGAATGATAACTAATCTTAGTATGAACGAGACATGTATTGAACCCAAATATTCTGAGATTGGGGTGGTTATAAGCTTATATTCTTGCCTATTGGGGTAACTTTTATTTAGTGATATGTGATTTGGATTGATTGTAATTATTTTTATTCAGTGATATGTGATTATGATTGATTGTAATTGTTTTAACTGATATGTGTGTTGGTGTTTATGAATCTATATTATTATCGGCTCTATCAAATAAACAAATTATAGATTATCCAAGCTTCAAGTTTGTTATTATGGGCGTTTAGTATGTTTCTATGTTTAAGTTGGATTTATTTCTAACATATTTTGTTTCAAAGACAATATAGTAATCACATTTTGATGTCAAACATATATTTTTGTTTTGATTTCTATTTCAATTCCTAAAAGATTAAGAATTGTAGGGCAAAATAACAATTGGGAAATTGAGAAACTTGTGAAATCTAACTGGTTGGGTAAAACAATTTGCCTATTTAGGCTTATCTTCTTTTGTGAGTATTATTAAAGCATTCTGCGTTTGGATTTTCATCATATTATTGGTTTGGCACCATCAGGACAACTCATTCCTTATTTAAAATGAAGGTGAAAAGATGATGAACTCATTTGTTAATATGATATTTATGTCACTGCCTTTTCTAGTGAAGATCTTTATTTTGTACTTCCTCCATTCAAAAATAGTTATCTATTATTGACTTGGCACACGGATTAAAAAGTACTAAACCATAGAGCTAATTTTATCAATGTAACACCTAGTAAAATTATCAAAATACCCCTAGAGGAGAAATGTGCGCATAACGCGTCTTCCCATGCTCCGATGGAAAATCCGAGGCTGGATATGGGATCACCATGAAAACTTGAATGGGAAAATAGTCTTAGTTGATTTTTAAACAACTGGATCAAAAGATAATTTTTCGATCCGAAAATAAAAAACAGTGACAGTGTGCGACAGAGGCGTGACACAGCCCTGTCGCGGACCAGCACTTTGTTTTTAATTTTTTAAAATTTTTTCGACGAAGATTGAAAAACTCGTTCGGAGAATTTTCAGCGGAAAACACCTAGTCCGCGTCGCGGACCAGTTTTACCAAGGCAAACTTTTTTTCTTAATTTCGTGAGGGGCATTCTACATATTTCCCAACCTCTCCTAATCTCAAAACACAATCAAAATAGGTCTTAAACCCCATATTAAGTCCTTTCTAAGTTCTTGAAAGAGACTAGGGCTTGAGAGAAGAGAAGAGGAGCTTAAGATTAAAGAGTTCAAGCGAGAATTCTTGAAAGTTGATTGTTAAAAGCTTCACACCAGTGTGTAAAGCTAAATTAAAGAATGATATTGTTCTCCCATGTACCCCATAGATGGTCATAGGCGAGTTGAGAGTCCATGAGTCCCCATACATTTTTTTTTGAATTGCTTCTTGATTATTTCTTGAAAATTATATTAGTTACATGTATTTTCATATGTTGATGATCATCACAAACTTGTTTTCTTGAATTGAATACTTTTCATGAGATATTGTATAAACCCTATATGTTAACTTTTGAAAGCATGCATGAACGAACCAAGGGATTGAGTCTAGAGCCTTGATTTGAGAATGTCAATTGTGATTGTGATGTGAGCATGATGATGGGTTGATAGAACTTGATGATCCTGTGAGTGTTCATAAATGAATTCTAATGATTTGTCTAATTGATTATTCCGTAATGATTAATCTAAGCCTTGAGCTATTGATTGAGAGTTAAATTGATGAGATAATGAGAGCCTCTATGAGCTTGATTGAATGATGAGTGCCTCCACGAGGCTGATTGAGATGGATGAGTTTTATGTGCACTGAGTCTTGGGAGCAATATCGAGCACTGAAATGGGTAAGAGTAAAACCAACTCGCACTCATTAACTACGTTGCCAAGCGTAGATAAGGATTAGAACCATCACATTGCATTGAGGTTCCCTCTTGATAGAGTCTTTGAAATAATAGAGGACTTGTTGATAGCTGGATCCCTAATGGATTCGGTTCGTTCTCTACCTAGCAAGTACAAAACAACCATGGCAACACTGGTGGGATGTTGTACGATCATCGGCTCATAAGTGATTGTTGTCGAATAAGAGAAACTCCCATAAAGTTCCCACATTGAGTACTCTGAGTTGAGATGATATGATATGAGATGAGATAAGTTGAGTTGAGTTCCTTTGAGATGAGTCTGATTTGATTAATGAGGTTTGATTTGGTTGATGAGTCACTTGTCTACTCTTTAATCTTGCTTTAGATAGACATTTAATATTTTGATTGGTTACTATTCTGAGTTGATGTTGTTCCATATTATCCTACCTATTTCTGTTTCATTAAGCTATTTTACATACCGTATATTACACGTACTGACGTCACACGGCGCTGCATCATTTCATGATTCAGATACAAGGATTAGAAATCGTCAACAGGTGCATCATTAAGGATTTGAGTAGTTTAACTGATTTGGTAGCCTCTCTTACTTTAGAGGATCATTGCATTTATTTTCATCTTGCTTATAGAGTTAGACTTGATTATCTTTACTTTATTTTGAGGTAGCTATGAGTTTGCCATTGGCACCACTTGATAGTGATAGAGGCTTCATAAACTAGAGCCGAATGTTGATGTTGAGACTTGTTAAGCTAGTTTCTTTCTATTAGCCCTTTTATTTAAATTATACACTTATGAGACTAGATGAGATGTGCCCATTATTATCTTTACTTTTCGCTGATTGTCTTGAGTTTATTGATTGAATGAATATGATGAGGCCAAGTGATTCGCTTGGGGACTAGTAATAGTCTTTGAGTGTCGGCAACGTCTAGGGTACCCTCCCGGGGCGTGACAAACTTAGTAGCAGAGCACAGATTTCAAGAGTTCTAGGGACTATATGAAGGCGTGTCTAGTAGAGTCCTTATTGTTGGTGTGAAGAGCTCCACATCCATGATAGGGAGGCTATAGGTCATTAGGAATTGTTTCACTTCTTTCATGTTTTAAATCGTGTGATAAAGTTATGCACTATGAAAAGTTCTCTTCTAATTTGTACTCTATGCATTGCAGAGTTGTGATCATGCCTCCCAAAAGAGCCATCAAGGTAGAGGACGTCCCGCCAGGAAAAATGTTAACCCACCTGAGCCTCAAAGACATGAGGAGCCTGTGGATATAGCGGTCCCTGTTGAGCGGTCCCCGCAAGATGAGGTCTCCAATGCTGAACTTCGCCAGGCCATTCAAAATCTAGCCCAGGTTATCACAACACCTGCTGTGAGACAAGGAGCAGGTAGACAAGATACACAGGACATATCTGGAGTCCAGGAATTCTCGATGATGAATCTGCCTGAGTTCACAGGGTTTGTATCCATAGAGGATCCTAAGAACTATGTGGAAGAGCTTCAGAAAGTGTTCCAGGTAATGCATGTAGCTGAGGTTGACAGAGTTGAACTGACTGGCTACCAGCTCAAGGGTGTGGCCAAACTATGGTTTGATCGATGGAAGGAGGGCAGAGGAGAGGGTGCCCTGTTGCGAACTTAGGCAATGTCCGAAGAAGCTTTTCTTGGGGCGCTTCTTTGGAAGAGAACAAACAGAGGTCAAGGTAAGAGAGTTCTTGAATCTGAAACAAGGCTCTATGACTGTGCAAGAGTATAGCTTAAGTTTACTAAACTATCTTGATATGCTCCGGATATGATTGCTGACATGAGGGGGAGAACGGGGATATATGTCTATGGGCTGAACAGAGGGCCAAAGAGAGATAGGAGGGGAGCAATGCTTTTGAGTGATATGGACATTGGGAGATTGATGACATTTGTGCAATAAGCTGATGAGGAGAGAGAACATGATAGAGAAGAGTTTAGAAGTAAGAAGGCTAAGACATCCAGCCATGAGGTTGGAAAGAGGGGGAATGGTAACATATTTCAGTCGGGGCCAGCACCATCATCTGCTAGTGCACCTGCGCCCAGAACTAAGATGTAATGGCCCAAACCTAGGGCCTAGATGTAACACGGCAAATAAGGAACCTGAAGGAACCCCAAACAAGCCTCATAACTTATCATTTCACATCATCGGTCGTGGAAGCATATAAAAGATATAAAAAGTGAGAATAGGGGCAAATGGGATAGGGAAAGCATGCATAACATAATCAAGAGACAAAGGGTCAAGGCTCATATCATAGATACATAACAAGTCCAACAAACATTTCTAATATATAGAGAACAGCGGGGGCTAAAACAAACCAACCGAGTCCACCCCCATAGTCAAAATAGAACATAAAGAAGAATATCTCAATACATAATACGAACAATATAGACTAAGGTCCCCAAAGTGGAGGACTTACCAAATAACTTGAGTAGTATTGAACTAGCCATGTGGAGGAGGAGGATGATCAACTTGGCCACCGGTTCCTACATGGTGATATCATGTAGGCAAGAGTATGCCTTAGTACATTTGAATGTACTAAGTATATAGGATGCAATGCAATAAGAATTAGGCATCATAGTTAAAATGCGCAACAATAGGCAATAGGAATAATATAACAATATGGCATGCATGATCAATGCATAAGTAAAACATGCTTAAGCAACTCATGCTCATATAGGATATTATATGTGTTGAAGAGACCAAGCTAGATTTCCAAAGTACAAACCCCTTGGTTGGTTGATGATGGTTTCACCCCATCACACTGGTAGTGTGATACGAATCCCTCACATGGTTGCTGCTAATTTTACCTTATCACCCTGTTGGCGAAGTACAAACCACTCACATGGTTGATGAGTAAAAACCCCCACCTCAGTCATCAAGGTATAAACCCCACGACAAGGTTATCCGGGCTCTTAATTGTCATGCCCAAAGCCCCATTAAGGCGGACTGGCACCCGTTCCCGATAAGGCTTGGGAGAACCAACCTGTATCCATGCACTTTCTATATATATTATAAGGTATTTTTTCATTCAACATGCCTTTAAGAAAGTAAAAAATAATAACAAGCCAAAAGGAAATGCATATGGCTAGGCTATTGGGGCCACGTTGTCTAAAGTAGGAGACATGACCACATTTAATTTATATAGTCTACAAAGCCTCTAGATAAGGAAAAGTATCTGATAAGGGTCGGGACAGGCTCCGCCTCGACTAACTATACAATAAAAAAATATAAGCTCTAGACACACAAAGCTTCGAAGCAACCTGGAGCTTGGTAACAACAGTTGGATATCCTGTACTCCTACTGGAGAGATCTACTAGCACCTGTACCTGCAGCATGAAATGCAGGTTCCCCGTAAGGGACGTCAATACGAGATAATATACTGAATATGTAACGTAGGAAATACTTTATATGAAGTAACAACTCAAATGAAACTATGAACTGGTGTAAGGATAAGAGACCACCTTTAGTTATACTGTGGGATCATGTACTTTATGTTCTTTTTATTACTTTACCTTTACTGTACCATCTGTACATAAATGACTAGCTAATTAGTAGTAAATATATATCGGGATCGGCCCTGGCTAGGCTTTTCCTTTCACCCCTTAGGCTACCCCTCGTGATAGGATTGACCCTGGCAAGGTGATTCTTCCACCCCTTGGGTTACCACCCATCAACAAATAATATACTTTATCTTTCAATTACTTTTGAGATGATTCTTTTGGTGGACATAATATTGGATCTGTAGGACTATAGATACAACATATGACATGTAAATAATCATAAAAGACAACACCACAATGAAAGGAGTAGATTACATAAATAATGAAATGCATAGGAGGTAGAACAACACATGAACTTTATTTAGTAGAACAAACTCGTGTATCTTGGTATCCAAGTATGTATGTAGATTTGAAGGTGACTATATATAGGAGCATATGAACATGTGAAAGACTTGAGACACGGTTAATAGTTATGTCGGAGTTGGTAAGTGCCTTTATATTCCAAGGAAGGATGTATGTTTCAGGCCATATAATATGAAATCAAGTAGCCTTACATACCTTTTCTATACGACCTCGCTACTAGAGATAACCTTCCATTCCTCCAAATATTTATCTATAATATAGTAGGTGATAAAACTAGCATTAGCAGCCAATAGATACATCTTGGCAGCCCAATCTCATAAAAAAAATAACATTCGGGCAGCAAGTGGATAATTATAAACCCAAGCATATTTTCTAATACACATTCTAAAATACATATCATGTGCAGCCTGTTTAAGTGCCATAACAGTCTTACAACAGACCAGAAGTCGTAACATATAATAATTCTATACAACATATAAATAGGCAGCATAATGTTACATCCCTTCGCTACATTTTGATGTCGATAATTCCAAACTTGTTCGAACTTTAACCAAACAGTCCCCACCATATATTCACATAAAAATAGTTCAAAAATAGTCCTCAAAATAGTTGGAGGACGTGAGACTAGTCCTCAATCAATTAGCCCACAAGTTCCTATTACGGGCACAATTACGATATCACACAAGTACTTACTTTCGTGGACTGTAAAATGGTATAGCAGCCTTTGTACATCAATATAGAACCAATAATCATTAAGAGCAGTAGCCTCCCTTCATAATCAATCCAACCAAAAAGCGAAAAGCTCCCAAATAAGCAAGAAAAAATGTACAACAACTTTTAGAATGCATGTTGTCCAATAATTTCAGCAAAGGTATAATCAACTTAGCCTCTTGTTTTACATAAGAAAACCATACTACACACATAAGTTTTCTTACTTATCTTTACCCTCAATGTGTAGGAGTTCTTCAAGAACCCTAAAAGTCTCTTGTGGCTTCTTGTAAAGTCAAGAAAGAGTTGAGAGAGAACTTGCAAAACAATCTGATTTTTTTGTTCAAGTTAAAATGGCTTATGGGAGCTGTTTTAAACCCTTTTTAAAGGGGGGACTTTGGCCAAACTACTAAGGCATTTTTAGCTTTACTTTATTAAGCTGGTGATGCATGTTTTTCTCCCTTTCACTTGGGCCTTATTGGGTTCAAATTGGTTGCGCCTTGGCTGCCCACATTTTTCCTTTCTCCTTACTTAGTTTTGGCCAGTTTTATTGTACTTGGATACTTTTTCTATTATTCTTAAGCTGAAAATATAGTCCATTTATGATTCTAAAATATGGGCTAAAGTTATACCCTTAACACGGACTTTATTCATAATCGAATTTGGACAAATTCGACATTGGGCCTCGTCTCCATTTAGCTAGAAAATTTAAGCTAAGCAAGTAGGTGATTCACCTACAAGCTTCCTAAGTCCTACAAGCACCTCACTTCTCTCACTTCATTTAAGGTTGTGATCTCCTCAATTTGACTTAAAACCTATTCACACTCGACCCTCTTCAATGTTAGACATACATATCACCCTCTAATTTGAGATTCAAGCACTTTTAAAAATTGGTGCTAATTTGAAAAGTTATATCATGTTTCATTTGCATAGTACTAGTATTGTAAGATGTGGGGTGTTACATTAACCCTCCCAGATCGGGCATGGTCTAATGCAAAATTTTATATAGATTATATCATATACATATTCTCCTTTCATCATCATAACATCAATTATATCATTTCTCATGCTTTGGACCTTCAACTCTCAAGAAACCACATCCGGACATTTTATCACACACTTAGAAGGTGTGTAATGCTAGTATAAAATCATGAAATATAAAGATAAAATCATGCAAAAAAATCCATTGTAAAACCATCAATCAACACCTTGCAACACCCTCAAGCAACATACATCAAAAATCCTCCTCAAATCTTACAATATATCAAAGATTTATAGCTCAAAACATAGCAAAATAGTCACAATTTCACATAGCTTTAACATAGTGTGCAGTGAATTTCATAATAAGCAAGACCCATTTGTAAATCAACTTTAAATCATGCAATTTGAGTAAAAGGAGGATTGGGTATCATGAGTGAAGGAACCCATGAAAGAAATCCACATACTTTAGCTTGGAGATGAACTTGGTGAAGATTGGAGTCTGAGACTTGAAGCTTGACCAAGAACCTTGAAGGAAAATCTTAGTACTAGATGAGGGTTTGAGACTTGAATTTGGGAGTGAAAATATGCTAAGTGTTTGAGTGAGTATTAGGGAATGTTTAGGATGATATGACGGTGAAATATGACAAAGTATAGATAAAAACACGTTTGAAAATACTTAGGTCCAAGACCTAGAAGTCTTGGACTGACTTAAAAAAAAGGCACCTTTTTACACTGGTGCGCGTCACGTGGGGAATGCGGATTGCTCACTGGAAATTGCATTCTTGAAATTTTATAATTTCTAATCTTTCGCTCTTAAATAGGGTTTAAACCCTTTCCCCCCCAATTTTGACCCTCTGAACAAGAATATCAAGTCAGATTTTTGATATCGTGCACAGATTTTGAGATATATGGAATTTAAAATTCTGGGCATTCCGTTGTCCATTTTCGGGCACTTTTTGGGGTCATTTCAATATCTCACCCATGGAAACATTCATCCCCGAATGTAAAACAGATTTACCAAACAAGAGTGATCATAAACAAACCATCCCCAACAAGAATGGAACATTACATTTAAAACACCATTTTCAAAATCTCAACATAAGTGTAAAATCATCATAAACTTGCCAACTTAAACATGAATGCATATGAATGACATAAAGGCTGAAATACAAAACTTGAAATCACATAAGGACTTAGAATTAATATCTTAGGCTTGAGTATAGTGGAAAAGATAAGGATATCTCTTTTGTATATCCGCTTCAGCCTCCCATGTAGCACTTTCGACTTGTTGGTTCGTCCAAAAGACCTTAACGGATAGCACCTTATTGTTCCTCAATCTCTTCACTTGCCTACCCAAAATCTGAACTGGAGTCTCCTCATAAGTCAAGTTATCCTCAACAACACCCACAACATCAAGAGGCACAATAGTATTAGGCTCACCAACACATTTTCTCAACATAGAGACATGGAACATCGGATGAACCAAATTCATTTCACTAGGCAACTTCAATTCATAAGATACCTTGCCAAACCTCCTCAAGACCTCATAAGGAACAACATATCTTGGACTCAACTTCCCCTTTTTACCAAAATGGACCACACCTTTCATTGGAGAAACCTTCAAATAAACCCAATCACCCACTTTGAATTCAAGGTCTATTTTTCTCACATCGGCATAAGATTTTTGATGACTTTGGGCTGTCTTTAACATTTCTCTAATCATCCTAACCTTCTAAAGAGCCTCAATAACCAGATTTGGTCCCAATAAAGACACCTCTCCAACCTCAAACCAACCAACCAGAGATCTACATTGTCTCCCATAAAAGCCTCAAAAGGAATCATACCGAGGCTAGAGAGAGAGCTATTATTGTAGGCTAACTCAATCAATGGAAGATGGTCATCCCAACTACCCCTCATCTCCAATACACATGCCCTAAGCATATATTCAAGGGTTTGAATCGTTCTTTTGGCTTGGCCATCCGTTTATGGGTGAAAGGTCATATTAAGGTGAACATTTGTACCAAGACCCCTTTGAAAAGACCTTCAAAAGTGTGAAGTAAATTGTGAACCACGATCCGATATGATGGACAAAGGAACCCCATGTAACCTCACTAACTCGTGGATGTACAACCTTGCAAACTCTTCATCCTTATTTGTGGTCTTAACTGGTAGAAAATGAGCCGATTTCTTCATCCTATTCCACCAAAATAAAATCAAAACCTTTTCTAGTCTTGCGCAACACAACCACAAAATCCATATTAATCACCTCCTACTTCCAAGTGGGAATCTCTATGTCTTGGGTTAGGACACTCGGCCTTTGATGTTCGGCTTTGACTTGTTGACAACTATGGCAACCGAAAATAAATTTGGCAATGTTCCTCTTCATGCCTCCCCACTAATACACATCCCTCAAGTATCTATACATTTTGGTGGAATCGGGTTGGATAGAATAAGAAGAATTATGGGCCTCATCAAGGATCTTCTCCCTCAAACCATCAACACAAGGCACACACAACCTACCTTCGTACCTAAGGGCCCCTTTTCCCCCTTGGGAGAAAACTTTTACTATGCCCTCTTTCACCAAGGCCTTCAATTCAAGCAAGGAGGAGTCAAGATCTTGTTTTGTTATCACCTCATCAACCAATAAAGACTTAGACCTATTAACAACAACAACACCATCATTACCAACCTCTTCCAACCTAACCCCTGATCTAGCCAATTGATGCACCTCCCTATCAATCTCCTTGTCACCACCATCAACATGGACTAGGCTACCCATAGATACCTTACATAAAGCATCCGCCACCACATTTGCCTTACCCGGATGATAGTGCACACTCGTATCATAGTCTTTAAGAAGTTCTAACCATCTCTTTTGGCTCAAGTTGAGATCCTTTTAAGTGAAGACATATTGGAGGCCCTTATGATCGGTGAACACATCCACATGCACCCATACAAGTAGTGATGCCAAATCTTTAATGCAAACACAACAGCGGCTAACTCTATATCATAGGTAGGGTAGTTCCTTTCATGTACCTTGAGTTGTCTAGAAGCATAAGCTATGACCTTACAATTTTATCAACACACAACCCAAACCAACCCGGGAAGCATCACAATACACCATAAATCCCTCCAACCCATCTAGTAGTGGCAATATAGGAGTAGACATAAGCTTGTCTGTCAATATTCGGGAGCTCCTCTCAGACTCATCGGTCCACGCAAAAGTAACCTTCTTTTGAGTCAATTTTTCATAGGGTAAGCAATGGGGGAGAACCCATTCACAGATCTTCTATAATAACCCGCTAGGCCCAAGAAGCTCCTAATATCCGACGGGGTCATTGGTGTAGGCTAATTCCTAATCACATCAGTTTTCTTAGGATTCACTTTTATACCATCCCCTGACACCACATGACCCAAGAATGCAACCTCCTTCAACTAAAATTTGCACTTATCATATTTGGCATACAATTTTTCCTCCCTCAATCTTTACAACACAACCCTCAAATGCCTCATATGCTCCTCCCTACTATGTGAATAGATCAAAATATCATCAATGAAGACCACAACAAAGGAATCAAGGTAAGGTTTGAAGATCCTATTCATTAGGTCCATGAAGATGGCCGGTGCATTGGTCAACCCAAATGACATCCCAAAAAATTCATGATGCTTATATCTTGTCCGGAAGGCCGTCTTGGGAATATCACACTCCCTCACCCTCACTTGATGATACCTGGATCGAAGATCCTTCTTACAGAAGAAGCTAGCCCCTTGCAGTTGGTCGAACAAGTCATCAATTCTTGGAAGAGGATATCTATTCTTGATGGTGATCCTATTGATTTGCCGGTAGTCAATGCACATTCTAAGTGACCCATCCTTCTTTTTCACAAACAACACCGGGGCACCAAAGGTGATTGACTAGATCTAATAAATCCATTTCCAACAAACCTTTCAATTATTCCTTTAACTCTTTCAACTCCACTAGGGCCATACGGTAAGGGGGAATGAAGATAGCTTGAGTATCGGGAGGAGGTCTATACCAAAATCTATTTCCCTTTCGGGAGGAACACCGGGAAGGTCATTTGGGAAGACATCAAGAAACTCATTTATAACTGGAACTGACTCTATGGAAGGGGCTTTAGACTCCACAGCTCTAACCCTCACCAGATTATACCCCTTAGAGATCAACTTATGGTCTTTAGTGCTTGAAATGAATCTACCCTTGACCACTACATCTTGACTCTCCTACTCAAGGACGGGTTCATTAGGGAACTGAAACTTGAGCCTATGGGTTCTGCAATCAATAAAAGCATAGTAGGAATGTAATCAATCTATCCTAATAATGACATCAAAATTTACCATGTCTAATTCAATAAGATCACAAGGCATCAGCTTATGCAAAATTCAAATAGGACAACTTCTATAAACTTTCCTAGAAACAACAGAGGCAACAATAGGAGTCGACACTTCATATGACTCATGTAACAACTTGGGGTCAACATGAAACTTTTTAGTAACAAAACGGGTAACAAAGGAAAGAGTGGCACCCAAATCACTCGAAGCATATACATCAAAGTTAAATATTTTCAACATACCGGTAACAACATTGGGAACCTCACCAATCCCTTTCCTCCAATGTAGAGCATAAAATCGATTGTGCCTCGGGGCACCATATTGAGGACTACCTCTACCCAAAGGAACCGCATTTGCACCCCTGCCCTTGCCATGATTTCTTGGACAATCCACCTTCTTGTGACCAAGTTTCCCACATTCAAATCATGCATTAGAACCTTTTAAACATGGGCCTCCATGACTCCTTCCGAATTTAAGGCATATGTCAATAGGAGCCACACCACCAGCACCTTGAGGCCTAGGGAAGTCATTGGCAAAGCCCCTATTAGTAGCATGAGAAGACCTTTGGCCTTGACGAAATCTAGAACACTTTGGAATTTACCTTCAAATCGGGCGCTCTTGACCTCTTGACCTCTTGCTCCCTTCTCTTCCTCAATTTCTCCTCCTTCATTTTCTCAGCATAGGTCATCAACCGAAACAAGTCCATGTCACTAATTAGCATGACAGACTGACATTCTTTCACTTACCAAGTCGGGGACCCCCATCACGAACTTATTCATCCAAGATCCAGGTTCAGCCACCGAATGAGGAGCATACTTTGAAAGTTGATTAAACTTGAGGGAATATTTTCTCACATTCATAGCACATTGTTTCAAATTCATAAACTCCACCAACTTATCTTTCCTAAGTTGAAGAGGGAAAGATCAATTAAGAAAAGTTGATTTGAACTCCTCCCAAAGCACCAAATTACCAATTTCCTTCTCACACTTCCATTGATCATACCATATCTGGGCCACCCCTTTGAGTTGGTGTACCACCAACTTCACCTTTTCATTCGTCCCAACACCCATGATATTCAAGATCTTGTAGACTTTATCAATGAACTCTTGTGGATCTTCATCCACTTTTGTCCCACAGAACACCGGAGGATTTATCTGTATGTAGTCCCTTACCCTAGCTCCCGGGGTAGTAGCATGAGGGGCTTGGGCCCCTTGATTTACTTGGTTGGCCACAACTTGGGCAAGCATAGTGAGAGCATACCGGAGCTCACCATTGTTAAGTTGCTCCTCGAAAGTTTGGGCCCTTCTTCCTCGAGTGTTTCGCATGATCTAGCATAGCAAAGAACAATCATTAGGGGAAAAAACTTACCACAACTCTATAGCACGACGTAGAATATGAAGGAGGAAAACATTTCCTAAAATGTCTCATAGCCTCCTACTCATAGTCATGGCGCGCCTCACAACACAATGAATAGGAATCTAATTGATGTGTTGTGATGGACTCCGAGGATCTATCAATCTAGTGCTCTGATATCAAGTTTGTCATGACCCAAGCCTAGAGCCTAGACATGTCATAGTGAATGAGGAACCCGACGAAACTCCAACCAAGCCTCTTAACTTGTCATTTCACATCATCGATCGTGGAAGCATATAAAAGACATAAATAGCGTGAATAAGGGCAAAGGGGCTAGGGGAAAGCTTGCATAACATCATAATCAAGAGACAAAGGGTCAAGGCTCATATCATAGATACCTAACATGTCTAAGAAACACCTCTAATACATAGATAAGAGCGGGGGCCAAGACAAATCAACCGGGCTCAACCTCATAGTAAAAATAGAACATAAAAAAGAATGTCTCAATACATATTACGAACAACATAGACTAAGGTCCCTGAAGTGGAAAACTCACCACCTAGCTTGAGTAATATCGAACTAGCCACGTGGAGAAGGAGTATGATCAACTTAGGCACTTGTTCCTACATGGTGATATCATTTAGGAAAGAGTATATATTAGTACGTTTGAATGTACTAAGTTTTTAGAATGCAATACAACAAGAATTAGGCATCATAGTCAAAATGCGTAACAATAGGCAATAGGCATAATATAAAAATATGGCATGTATAGTCAATGCATAAGTAAAACATGCTTAAGTAGCTCACACTCACATAGGATATCATATATGTAGAAGAGACCAAGCTAGATTTCCAAAGTACAAACCCCCTTGGTTGGTTGATGATGGTTTCACCCCATCACCCTGGTGGTGTGGTACAAACCCCTCACATAGTTAGTGATAATTTACCTTATCACCCTGGTGGTGAAGTACAAACCCCTCACATGGTTGATGAGTATAACCCCCCACCTCGATTATCAAGGTACAGACCCCTTGACAAGGTTATCTAGGCTCTTAATCCCCCCGGATCGGACATGATTTAATGCAACACTTTATATAGATTATATAATATACATATGATCCTTTTATCGTCATAACATCAATCATATCATATCTCATGCTTTGGATTTTTAACTCCTCAATAAACCACATCCGAACATTTTATCAAATACTTAGAGGGTGTGTAATGCTAGTATAAAACCATGAAATATAGAGATAAAATAAAACCATCAATCAATACCTTGCAATATCCTCAAGCAACATACATCAAAACCCCTTCTCAAATCTTATAATATATCAAAGTTATAGCTTAAAACATAGTAAAATAGTCACAATTTCACATAGGTTTAACATAGTGTGCAGTGAATTTCATAATAAGCAAGACCCATTTATAAATCAACTTTAAATCATGCAATTTGAGTAAAAGGAGGCTTGAGTATCATGGATGAAAGGAACATACTAAAGAAACTCATATACCTTAACTTAGAGATGAACTTAGTGAAGATTGGAGATGAAAAATTGAAGCTTGAAGAAGAACCTTGAAGGAAAACCTTAGTTCCAGATGAGGGTTTGAGACTTGAATTTGAGAGTGAAAATATGGCTAAATGTTTGAGTGAGTATTGGGGAATATTTAGGATGATATGAGGGTGAAATATGGCTAAGTATAGATAAAAACACGTTCGGGAACTCTTAGGCCCAAGACTTAGAACTCTTGGACCAACTTAAAAAAAAAACAAGTACCTTTTTACACTAGTGGGCGTTGCGGTTGGCAATGTGGATTGCTCACTGAAAATTGCATTCTTGAAATTTCATAATTGCTATTCTTTCGCTCTTAAATCGGGGTTAGACCTTTTATCCCCTAATTTTGACTCTCTGAACAAGAATATGAAGTCAGATTTTTAATATCATGCACTGATTTTGAGATATATGAAATTTAAAATTCTAAACATTTCGAGGCATATTTTTGGGCTCCTTTGGGGTCATTTCGTATGAATAATCAGAAGTCTCAAAATGTTGGAGCCCATGGATCTCAGTCACAAGCAGTGTGGCTTAAGGTTCACATTGTAAACCACTATATGGTAAGTGTGGTAAATTTCACTTGGGAAAATGTCATGAGGGGAGTGATGTATGCTACAAGTGTGGCGAAGTGGGTCATTACTAGAGAGAGTGTCCAAAATGGGATGACCGAGCTCAATCTTCTACACCATCTCTGCTAGCTAGAGGAACCCAGAGAGGTACTACGTCAGGCGCAAGTAGAGCTACAAACCATTTATATGCCATGGGTAGTCCTCAAGATTAAGAGAACTCCCAAATATTGTGATGGGTATGATCTAAGTCTTACTCTTGATTGTATGTTTTGATGGATCTTGGTGCCACATTGTCATTTGTAACTCCTTATGTGGCTAGTAGGTTTGATAGAACCCCTAAGAATCTTCTTGAACCCTTTGATGTTTCTACTCATGTGGCTAAGTCCATTTGGACTAAGAAATCCTATAAAGCTTGTGTAGTGTCCATCCATCACAGGGATACTACTATTGATTTGGTTGAGTTAGAGATGACTGATTTTGATGTGATCCTTCGCATTGATTGGCTTTATGTCTGTTATGCCTCCATTGATTGTGGAGCCTAAATCGTTAAGTTCCAATTCTTGAATGAACCAGTTCTAGAGTGGAAGGGTGATTTTGTTGCATCTAAGAGAAACTTTATCTCATACATTAGGGCCAGAAAGCTAATTTCCAATGGTTTTACCTATCACCTTGTGCGAGTTAAATCTGATGATGTTGAGTCTCCTACTCTTGAATCCATCCTAATTGTGAATGAGTTTCCTGAAGTGTTTCCTAAGGATCTGTCTGGAGTCCCTCATGATAGAGAGATTGACTTTGGGATTGATGTTCTTCCTAATACTCAGCCTATCTCAATTCCACCTTATAGTATGGCCCCCGTTGAGTTGAAATAGTTGAAATAGCAACTGAAAGATCTGTTAGAGAAGGGCATTATAAGGCCGAGTGTTTTTCCTTGGGTTGCCCCTATCCTATTCATGCGAAAGAAAGATGAGTCTCTCAGAATGTGTATCCACTATAGGAAATTGAACAGGGTTATAATAAAGAATAAATATCCTCTCCCAAGGATAGATGATCTATTTGACCAACCTCAGGGTGCCTCTTGTTTCTCAAAGATAGACCTCAAATCTAGCTACCATCAGTTGAAAGTGAGGGAATGTAATATTATAAAGACAACCTTTAGGACTAGATGAATAGGGTATTTGGATAATATCTTGATATGTTCATGATTGTATTCATCGACGACATCTTGGTGCATTCGAGAGATGAGGAGGAGCTGTCAATCACCTCAGAGTTATCCTCCAAACAATTAACAACCATGAGTTATATACAAAATTCTCGAAATGTGAATTTTGGCTTAAGTCAATAGCTTTCCTAGGCCACGTTTTTTCGGTGATGGTATTCAAGTAGATGCCTAAAAGATTGAAGCGGTTAAGAACTGACCCAGACCGACCTCTCCAACTGATATAAGAAGTTTCTTGGGGTTGGCAGACTACTATCATTGATTTGTTGATGGATTTTCTTCCCTATCAATACTATTGACTAAATTGACTTAGAAAAAGGTCAAGTTTCAGTAGTCCACGAATGTGAGAAGAGTTTTCAAGAGTTGAAGACTAGACTACTGACTACTGCACCAATTTTAACCTTGCCCGGTAGGACAGAGGACTTTGTAATCTGGTATGATACTTTGAGAGTTAAATTGGGATGTGTGCTTATGTAGAGGGGAAAGTGATAGCATATGCTTCTAGACAACTTAAGGTTCATGAAAGGAACTATCCGACCCATGATCTTGAGTTCACAGCAATGGCATTTGCACTTAAAATCTGGCGCCACTTCTTGTATGGAGTGCATGTGGATATGTTCACTGACCACAAGAGCTTTCAGTAAGTCTTGTGTCATAAAGAGCTCAACCTGTGATAGAGGAGATGGTTGGAGTTTCTCAAGGATTATGACATGAGCATTCTCTACCAGCTGGTAAGGCTAAGATCATTATTGACACTCTTAACAGGTTGTTAATGGGTAGTACGACCCATGTTGAGGAGGGAAAGAAGGAGTTGACTAACGAAGTGCATCAATTTGCTTGATTGGGAGTTCAACTT
Source organism: Solanum clarkiae (assembly GCA_011800125.2). Classification (NCBI taxonomy): domain Eukaryota; kingdom Viridiplantae; phylum Streptophyta; class Magnoliopsida; order Solanales; family Solanaceae; genus Solanum; species Solanum clarkiae. The sequence continues at coordinate 5,508 of JAABOM020113603.1, read as the reverse complement.
GAGGAGAATGATGAGGGAGGAATTAATGTTCAGAACGGGTCTGCTTCATCCTTAGTAGAAAAGGTGAAAGAAAAGTAAGACCGAGATCTCGTCATAGTTCAATTAAAGAAGGTTGTCCACAAACAGAAAGTGATGGTTTTCTTTAAAGGGGGGAGATAGAGTGTTGAGATACCCGGGTAGATTGTGCATTCTAGATATTGATGATGTCCGAGATAGGATTATGGCAGAAGCCCATAGTTCTAGATATTCCATTAATCCTAGCTCTACCAAGATGTATCGTGACTTGAGAAAAGCTTATTGGTGGAGTGGAATGAAGAGGGATATTGCTGAGTTCGTTTCAAAGTGCCCAAATTGCCAGCAAGTTAAAGTTGAGCGCTAAAGGCCACGTGGATTGGCACAGAACCTTGAGATTCCTGAATGGAAGTGGGAGATGATTAATATGGACTTCATCACTGGTCTACCAAGGTCTCAAAAGCAACATGACTTGATATGGGTGATTGTGGATAGGATGACCAAATCGGTTCACTTCTTAGCAGTTAAGATAACCAATACTTCGGAGAGTATGCCAAGTTGTACATCCAGGAGATTATGAGGCTACATGGAGTTTCCTTGTCCATTATCTCGAACACAGGAGCTCAATCACCTCTCAAAGTTTGGAGATCTTTCCAGAGAGGATTAGGTACTAAAGTGAATCTGAATACAACCTTTCATCCACAAACAGATGCCCAGGAAAAGCATACAATTCAGACGTTAGAGGATATGTTGAGAGTTTGCATTCTCGATTTCAAAGAAAATTGGGAATGATCACCTACCATTAATTGAATTTGCATATAAAAATAGCTATCATGTGAGCATTCAAATAACTCTCTATGAAGCTTTGTATGGGAGGAGATGTAGATCACCAATTGGGTGGTTCGAGGTTGGAGAAATGGAGTTGATTAGGCCTAACCTTGTCCATCAATCAATGGAGAAGGTTAAGGTCATTAAAGAGAGATTGAAGACCGCACAGAGTCACTAAAAATCCTATACCAATGTGAGGAGAAGAGACTTAGAGTTCGAGGTAAATGATTGGGTTTACTTGAAAGTGTCACCTATGAAGGGTGTCATGAGATTTAGGAAGAAGGGGAAATTAAGTCCTTGCTATATTGGTCCCTATTAGATTTTGAAGAGGATTGGGAAGGTTGCTTACAAGTTAGAGTTGCCTTCTGAGTTAGACGCAATTCATCCTGCATTCCACTTTTTGATTTTGAAGAAGTGCTTGGGAGATCCTGCCTTGGTGATTCCTATTGAGAGTATTATTGAAGTGAAGGATAGCTTGTCCTACGAAGATATTTCGGTCCAAATACTTGATCATCAGGTTCATAAGTTGACAGCCAAAGAGATCGCCTTAGTCAAAGTCCTGTGGAGAAATCAATTCATTAAGGAAGCTACATGGGAAGCTGAGGAAGAGATGAGCGCCAAATATCCCCATCTATTTGTGCCCAATGATGATAATGGTGAAGGTAATTTCCTTACCTTTGACTTTAATTGATTGATCTATTCTTGAGTTCATATCTCTATTCTTGAGTCTAAATAGATATTGTTGAGATTGATGAGGAGTCGAAAGTTTGAATGATTGATGTGAGTATCGAGATGAGTCTTGAGCCTATTTGTGCCATGATACCCATCTTTCCTCATCATTCAAGGACGAATGATCCCAAGGGAGAGATTATATAACACTCGATAAAATCACCAAAATATCCATAGAGAAGAGATGTGCACATAATGCATCTTTCCATGCTCCGATGGAAACTCTAATACCAAATATGTGATCAGCATGAAGAATTGGGTGAGCAAATGGTCTCGGTTAATTTTTAGAGCAACTGGATCAAAAGATAATTTTAATATTCGAAAATGAAAAACAGTGACAGTGTGCGACAGAGACGCGATGCGCTCCTGTCGCGGACCAGCACTTGTTTTTTTTTTCAATTGTATTTTAAGTTTTTTCGACAAAGATTGGAAAACTCATTAAGAGAATTCTCGGCGAAAAACACCCAGTTTGTGTTGCGGACCAGTGTTACCAAGGCGTACTTTTTTCTTAATTTTGTGACAAGCATTCTAGACATTTTTCAACCCCTCCTAAACTCAAAACATGATAAAAATAGATCATTTTGAGTGTAAAAAAGATTTTAAATCCCATTTTAAGTCTTTTCTAAGCTCTTGAAAAAGACTAGGGCTTGAGAGATGAGAGGAGGAGCTTAAGATAGAAGAGTTCAAGGGAGAATTCTTGAAAGTTGATTGTTGAAAGCTTCACATCAGGTATGTAAAGATAAACTAAAGCATGAGATTGTTCTCCCGTGTGCCCCATAGATGGTCATAGAGGAGTTGAAGTCCATGAGTCCCCATACATGTTTTCTTGAATTGCTTCTTGATCATTGTCTCTTGAAAGCTATATTAATTACACGTATTTTCATATGTTGATAACCATTATAAACTTGTTTTCTTGAATTGAATACTTTTCATGAGATATTATATAAACCATAGATGTTAACTTTTGAAAGCATACATGAATGAACCTAGAAATTGAGTCTAGAGCCTTGATTTGAGAATGTCGATTATGATCGTGATGATAGCATGGTGATAGGTTGATAGAACTTAATGGTCTTGGGAGTGTTTATAAATGAACTCTAATGATTTCTGTAATCGATTGTTTCATAATGATTGATCTAAGCCTTGAACTATTGATTGAGAGTTGAACTGATGAGATGATGAGAGTCTCTATGAGATGGAATGAATGATGAGTGCCTCCAGGAGGCTGATTGAGATGATTTGATTGAGATGGATGAGTCTTATGAGCATCGAGTCATGGGAGGAGTATCAAGCATCAAATGGGTAAGAGTAAAATCAACTTGCACTCATTAACTACATTGCCAAGTATAGGTGAAAATTTGAACCATCACATTCATTGATGTTTCCGCTTGAGAGAGTTCCTGAAACAATAGAGGACTTGTTGATAACTAGATCCCTAGTGGATTCGTTTCGTTCTCTACCTAGAAAGTACAGAATAGTAGTGGCAACACTGGCGAGATGTTGTACAATCACTGACTCATATTGAGTACTCTAAGTCAAGATGAGATGAGATGAGATAAGTTGAGTTAAGTTTCTTTGAGATGAGTCTGATTTAATTGATGAGGTTTAATTTGGTTGATGGGTCACTTGTCTACTCTTTAATCCTGCTTTAGATAGATATTTGACATTTTGATTCATTACTATTCTGAATTGATGTTGTTCCATATTATTCTACCTGTTTCTGTTTCATTTAGCTATTTTATATACCGTACATTATTTCACATACTGACATCACTCGGCGCTGCATAGTTTCATGATGCAGACGCAGGGATTATAGATCATCAACAGGCACATTGTTGAGGATCTGAGTAGTTCAACTGATTTGGCGAGCTTCCCTTACTTTGGAGGATCATTGCTTTTATTTTCATCTTGATTATAGAGTTAGACTTAATTAGCTTTACTTTATTTTGAGGTAGTCATGGGTCTGCATTTGGAACCCCTTGATAGTGATAGAGGCTTCATAGACTAGCATCGGAAGTTGATGTTGAGACTTGTTGAGCTAGTATCTTTCTACTAGCCCTTTTATTTATTGATATAGTTATGAGACTAGATGGGATGTGCCCATTATTATCTGTAGTCTTCTGCTGGTTCTCATGAGTTTATTGATTGAATGAATGTGATGAGGCCAAATAGTTCACTTGGGGACTAGAAATAGTCTCCGAGTGTCTGCCACGTCTAGGGTACCCTCCCGGGGCATGACAATCGAATTATCTTTTGAATATAACAAATACAATGTCTTAAAAATATTATAAAAAAATTATTATAATTAATGATAAGGATAAATTAGGATTAAGGGATCATTTGGTGTAAATGATAAGTGTTAGTAATCCCGAGATAAAAATATAGTGGTCCTTAAATTAATATTTGGTTGGAAAATTCGAGATAACTTATCCCCACACTAATAAATAATATCGGAATAAGTTATTCATCTTCTTGGGTGGTGTACTAATCTCAGGATGAAAATGGTAAATGACAAAGAAACCCTTTTATACCTCACTTCGTATATTGATTTATTTTTAAATACAATATATAATAACATTCATAACCTCCCATCCTTATTTTTTTTGATATTTCTTCATATTTTTTATTGAAAGATTATACGATATGATACAATTTTTATTGACTAATTCATGCGTTTTTTATATATTAACTTTTTCATAAATCCTTTTTTACTTTAACAAACTTTAAAATGCGAGCTCTATTTTTAAATTAAGTAAGATGAAATTTTTATTTTAAATGCATATAGTATTATCATGGAAATGCACACATAATAATATTTAAGCTAAACAAGATGAAAGATTTATTTTAAAAATAAATATTGAGTGACTAAAGCTAGCAAAGAAAATACATTAAAAACACGAATAAGGTGAAGGGTATTTTTGTAAACAAACAACAAATTCTTAAAATTTATACAACAAACCAAACACTCAATAATAAATAATCTTAGTATAACTTATCCCAACATTACTAATCCCAACATAACTTATCCCATCGTAATTTATCCCTTCATAACTTGTATTCGAATCAAACAACCCCTAAGGATAAATTATCTCTTGCTTCATAAAGTGAACAAATCTAGTTTTAGTATAGTGGACAAGTAAAGATGCACAGAGGGAGGACTTATTTTAAACTAATTTAACAAGTTTATAAAACAATCGACTAAGAATTTAGTTGTTTTCACTTACTCCTTTATTGATTAAGTTCCTTAAATTTTCTGTTATATTTAAAGCTTATATTTGATGGAAAGACAAAATAATTGCTATTTTTGTTAGAATTAATAGAACTTTGACTCTCTAGAATTATTAGAACACAAACATTTCATCCTCATTTCAAATGTAGCAGGTGATTTTGATCACAAGACCATCCAGAAGAAAATGTTCACATGCAAGATGCATTTGTCGGTATATGTTTTACATACGTGTAATTAGTAATCTGACATATGTAAATATTCAAATACATAAACTTTCCACTTCAACATCCAATAGTATAACATTCACAAAATATATAAAGAATATATTTGATAGTTATACTATGGCCAAAATAGTAATACTTTGAGATAAGTCTCATAAACACACTCGAACTATCATCTTGTTTTTTGGTTTCATACCTAAACAATTGCGGAGTATGAGTTTACACATATACTATCACTTATTAGTTTGAGAAACACACATCTCTCTTTTATTTCACTCTCACCATGATGTGTATACTACACTCTCTCTTTTTTTTTTAATAAAAATATCGCATCATACTCCATATGGATAAAACATTCAACCGTGATTAAAAAAATAAATTAAATGTAGTATTAATTAAAGTTAAATATTAAGTATTATTATTTTAAAAAATTATAAAATAAAATATAAAATATTTTTCTTACCCCACTCCACCATTTTCTCTCCTATA